>VZTR01033192.1:10137-23904 GCA_013400775.1 Chaetops frenatus | reverse complement strand
ACAGATAATCCTTTCCAAATGAGACCAAGACTTTTAAACAGTTGTCATGTTTATGTTGGTTTTGGTTTTTTTCATGTATAGGCCATTGTCTATGTCAAGGTTCATCAGCCTGGATTGTTTGGATGGAACACTTTATTTTGGTATTTTTCATAATTTGCAANTTATTCATGATATTAAAGTAATATATTTTATTATATTACCATTTGTGTACATTTGTGAATTGAGTGATTTTTTTATTTGCAAGTGAGTACAAAAACATAGGCTTACATAAAAAAAAATCATTACATAAAATATGTAAACATAAAACTCTTCCAAGTGTCTGTTATTGTTTTAGGACACCAGTAGTATACACAGTATATCTATTTGTAGCATAATATTGTATCTGCCATTCTTTGATGGGAGCACTGCTTCACCAGCTATGCATGTCTTGGAAATCACTGTCAAGTATAGAGGAAGAATCTATTTCCACAAGACACAAAGTAGTTTCAGAGAATGCTTTGCTTCTGTAAACACACAATGCATCTCTTTACTTATAATTCAGGGGTTTTTTCTTTTCTCAGCAAAGTCTCTTTCATCTCTCATCCTCCAGGGTCCAGTGTCCAAAATAACTGAAAAGTAAAGCAAGATTTATGCTACATAACCACTGTTGAGGAGTTCTTTGAGTTTTTCCACAAGAGTTACTTTTTAGTGCTCGGCTTCTTCAAGGAGAATCATTTGCAATAGACTGCTCTCACAGGCACAGTGCTGCAGGATGGCAGCCTTAGTCTGCTAAGCTTTTCCTGATCCTTTATATCCTATTACTAGTATTTACAGAAAAAAAATAAAACGCCCGTACAGACATGTAAGAAGTAGTACTCCTTTCTTTTTTTAAAGCCACTTACACTTTACACTTTAAAAAATTGTAAATAGCTTTATTTCCTGTTAATGGAGTAATTTATATAGTACCTACTATCTACATTGACAGCACTTTTTATCCACTACCAAATGTGAGGCATTTACTGAATCAATTACTTGAGTTATGAAGAGGAGCACAAAGCCTCATTGCCACTCCATTCTTCTCAATAACAAAGGAGAAAACACATTAAAAACTAGCATTGATGGGTTGTTGTGAGATTCAGTCAATGAGCACTCCCAGAGTTGAAATTAAAAGGCAGTTAGGAGAAAATTGTTTTCTCTGGTCATCAGTCACAATGTGAAAGGCCTTTTTCACAATGATTAATTAAAAGCTGAAAAAAGACTGAGCTTTAATAAAGTGTCTGGATGGCTTTTTGGTAGCATCATGAGTTAATGGACAGTGGCTTGCCTTGACTAAGTGTTATTGCTCTAGTCCATAATTTCATCTTGAAAATGGGCAAGGGAGTGAATCTTCCTCTTAGTAATTGAGTATTGATTTGAAAATAAATGGCACTGAAACTCCCACTGAACTGTCAGGATATATTCTGGACAGCACTGACAAGAAATGGGTTTTGGTTGCTGTGAAAGTTATGGATCAACTTGATACTTAAATACATAGAGCTCCACTGCAATCTATCTTCTGATTTATCAAGATTCAGATGGTCAATACATGACATTGCAGAGGAAATAACATTTATGTGCCAGAAGGAAGAATAGGGAAACATTATCACCTTGTTTTTTAAATGTTTCCTTCAATTTGTGAAGCTATTTACAAAACAACTCCAAAACTTTGGTTGATGCTTTAAATAAATACTCTCACTTGTAGAAATTAAGCTTGAAACTACTTTAAATGTGCTTATGATTAAGGTGATTAATTTAACATATGCACCTTAACTTGCTGGCATTCAAATGGAGGCACTATGGTCTGTGTAAGCTGGGAGGTTACAAAAGCCATCACCTTTAAGGTTTCAAGTGCTGTACTCTGCTGTCTGTATTTAAAGGTACATAACCTACACTATAAGTCCTAAAACTTTCCCTAATGATACAAAATAGACATTGGACATAAAACTAAAATACTATTATGAAAGATTTTAGAGACAAAACAAAATTCAGCCAGAATTTTTAACCTAGTATAAACAAAGCAGAGTTTTAAGGATGTTGTGCCCAGCTGCCATAGAAAGTAATAGGTGTTAAGCATTTTAGATACCAGAGCCAGAGGAGCCTTTACTTCCTTCTGAAGTAACTCTAGGCTTTGGCTGGCAATACCTTTGTATTTGTTGTGAGATATCACAGCTTTTCAAAGAGTTAAGCACCAGGTTCCCCAAAAGAGAGTGAAAGGACCTTCAGACTCAGGTGTTGAATGGGGAATCATCTAAACACGGCCAGCAGAAAATAAGAAGCCCAACCATGTCTTCACATGTTTCACCTGGGAGAAGCCTGGTTTTTTACCCTTAAAAAAAAATTATAAGATGTCATTACTTTTGCAGCAAAGCTTGATGGCACTTGAATCTACAAGAAAGATTTGTATTAAAAAACTGTACAACAGATTGCACATCAGCTCTTATTTTTTAGGTCCTCGTCTCTCTGAGAGTTCAAACGCAAAAGTCCTTCAAGGCCTCTTGACCCCACTTGATGTTTGGAGAAAAAACCCCATGGGGTATTTGCATGCTTGCAAGCAGCTGTGTTCAGAAATGATGGCCAGAGGGCAGGGTCAGGAAAGGCAGAAAGGCAAATACCTCCACAGCACATGGTTTATGCATCGTACATAGGGATATCGGAATGTCCAAATAACTGAAATGAGTTTTTACTTTCCAGCAAGGTTGAGCTATGAGATTGCTACATTCTTGCTGTGGTGTTACAACAGTAGTTCTTGTAAAAGGAGGAAGAAAATCGCTCTGGCTTTTCTGGTTGATCCTCAGAGGTTACATAGGATACAGTAAGTATGTGGCACTTCCAGAAATTTTGTCAGCCCACCCTGCTATATTTGTGGTTGCTGCCAGCACACTTTAAAAGTGCCTACAAAGACATTGTTTGCACAAGGACTTGGCAGGCTTTCCTGTTCAATTGTCAAACATCTTGTCCTGAAGTCAACTATTTCCATTCATCTGCACAAGAAAAAGAAAACAACCCTGCATTCATAAGAAAGGCTTCTTTCAAGTCCTTACTTATGACATATATTTGCAATTGATGGCTTTCAGTTGTCTGTTTCCACTGCAGCAGTGAATCCAACAGGACACAGAAATCGCAAGTCAGAAATCATTGCAAGGCTGGCTCCATTTCCTGAGCAAAGAACAAACAAACAAGAATTACATCATTTAAGGTAGCTCATTCAGTGCTACCTTAAAAAGGGATGGTACTGTCTTTTCAGAGCTTCAGATTTTCCTTTTTTGGTTGTTTGTTCATTTGTTTGTTTGTTTGTGGTTTTGTTGTGCACCTAGTCTAGAAGTCCTAGAGTCTAGAACAGGAATGACTTTTTCACTCAGGGGTGTGAAAGATCTCTTACATTCATACCTCAACTTTCACTAGATGAATTGAAACCAATAGCTCTGGCTTCTCAAAAATGTATTACACTCTAAACTATTTATTGTTTTGTTAGTAAGAAAGAAGAAAAGGAAATAGGAAAGTTCACATTAGAATCATCCCACTGCTGTTCTACCACTGTGAAGAGAGAACTTAAAATTCACAGGACTGGAAATCTAGAATACAAAAAGGATCATTATTCTTTCGCAGAACTAGAATTTGAAATGAAATTTGCAAACAATGTTGAAATTAAATATGTGCAGAAGAAAAGAGTAATACATATTTTTCAGTTAGCTCTCTTCAGTATGCAGAATCTATCAAAAGGAGAAAGTATTTTTTTGAGGCAATGCTTTTTTTTCTTTTGTTGTTTTGATTTTCTTAGTTATCTTTTTTTCCAGCTATGTGTTTTAGGGACTATTCCTTGTATATGAAGAAGCAGAAAAAGTGTATTTATATAGGAGACATGACTACACAACTGCAGCTACAGATTATGTTGAGTTCAACTTTAGGAGGGAATGGATCTGTACTGCCAGTACAAGCATCACAAGCAACTGCTGATCCAGGAATGCTTAGATATGTTCTCTTGATGACAGTGACCATAATGCCACTCTGAATATGATTCACTGAATATGATTTGAACTTGGCTTAGGACAAACTGCAGATTCCTTTTGCTAGAGATGGTACATTTCAGCAGAATAGCTGTCAATTTACCAGCTGGATGATCAGATCCATCCAACAGACTTCACTTGGTACCTGTATGGATTGAGTATATGAATCCTTCTTTGACAGAGGTGTCCATTTTACTTGAATAATTAAGTTTTCTTTATCAAAATATAACTTTTATAACATGGAATCATGAAACACTTGACCACATGAAGTGTTCAAGACCAGATTAAGTGAAGATTTGAGCAAACTGATCTAATGAAGTTGTTCCTATTCTTGGGATGATTTTTGGTCTTTTCTGACCCAAGTTGTTCTATAGGTTTGTGATTCTTTGACTTAACCAATGCAAATGCATTTTAAAAGTTTTCATTATCTTAATTTTGTTAAAAATATAAGACACTACAGAATGTTATTATGTAATATACTAGTGCTATATGAGAGACTGGGAGTTTTACTTCTCCTGGAATTGCTACATACAAACAGCATATTGTTTCACCCATCAGTTTCTGAGAAGAAAGATAGTTTGTAATGTTTATAATGCCTATAGCTATCTCTGTCAATGAACCACAAAACAATATTTTACATGTGGATAAATTTTAAAAGAAAGTGCTGCAAGTGCTTTTTACTTAATCATCTTAATGAACAGCTACCATATGTAATTTTGCAGTTCCTCAAAGTTACAGCTAACAGTTGTCTATCTGTAAAAAAACCTCAAAACCCTAGAACCTAAATATAGTTGTTCAGTTCATTAATCACCAAGATTGTCAGTTGAGGAAATATGAAATATTAAACAGAATGAAATGTCTTTATTTTTTCTTAATTCTTTTTCATACTTATAAAATTCATATTTAAGCAATTTGATTTCCCATGTTCTTAGACAGAGTCTGACAGTTATAATTAAAAAGAAGAAATTGTATGGTGAGTGAAGCAATGCTTTTGCAAATCTCTTCCTTGGTTAAAACTATTTGTTTCAAGATATATATTTTCATGTAAAGAAAAATGCCTTTTACAGTTATTTTATGACTGTTTTTATGGAGCTAATTTTTCTGAAAGATTGAATATTGGCAGTAAAATATTCAGGATTTGTGACAGAAACACCCTGGCTATATGAAATGCACATTTTGTCAGTCATAAAAACCTCTCAATAAAACTTCAGCTAAATTTTTTAGCAGTACAGTTCTTGGAGCCAGAGATGAATTAATGCATGCATTTTGTGAAGCAGAAAGAGTATTGCTGCTTCATCAATACCAATCATACTAGTAATCATTTTGAAATTTCCTTTAAGTTGACTCATTTTTTTGTGTTAGTAGAGAAATAGAAACCCAAGGGTTGCTTCCAAGAAGAAAGGAGGTCTAGGAAAAATACAATGATATCCAAAATATTCCCTCAAGATGCTGCTTCTTTCTAATGCCAGAAAAAGAGATAATAATAGAGCAGCTTGCAGCCTGATACACCATGGTAGACACTGGAGGTTTTGGGGCATCATAGGCAGAAAAAACATTAGCCAGGCCTTGCACGTCTCCCAGCCAGTGCCTCTCAAGCTCCTCATCTCTTCCAGATCTGCACAGCCACATGTGAGTGGGACAGACAAATAATTTTATGCCATTCACTCTTCCCAATTCATTTTTCTCTCCTTTCTTTAACATACTTTTGCCCACACATTCTGTAGGCAGCAGCTTTTTGAGAAATTGCAGTGAATTCAGTTCAATCTGAAGCTCATCCCACCTCTACTTCCTGGACAGCTCCTGTGGTTTTGAGTGTCTGGGTTCAGAGGAAAAAATATTCACGTCTGTTAGCTAAAGGATTTTATAATATCTACAAGTATATCATACATACAGTAAATACACAAACATCTTTGCTTTTTTGATCATTGATGATTTTTAACTTAGGCAGGAGTCTCAAGGACTATTAATTTCAATTATCTTGTGTATTGCTGCAACATTTTTCGTATCAACTTACAAGGAAACACACAGACTTTTTTTTAGCAGGACAAGGCTTGTAAGTGATATCTTTTATAGACCAAGCAATATAATTGGAAAGAAAACAGACAATGTTTTGAACACTCAGGCCTCCTTCAAGTCTGAAATAGAAGCAGAAAACTTCAAGCAAAATACTTCAGAGTTTTAGAGCTTAAGAAGGAATTTTGGCAGTGTTTGCAATAACGGGTAAAGTACTGATAAGGTTGAGAAGTGGATGCTGATGTGTGAATGTACTCAGCCAGGAAGTGAAACAGCACAAAAAAATAACCTGTGATGACCTGGAGATGATGGTACCTAAAGTAAGTACATTAGAGCATGACAACAACAGCAGCTTAAACGAAGGTAAGATGAAATAAATCTGATTTTAACTCTTTACAATTTCTCTCATCCCTTCATGCTTCTGCCTCCCTCCTAGCACCACCATGGTCATCAGTGTGCAGTCATGGTCAGTGAGCATTGATTTCTGACTAACCATGGGTCACTCTGCTGTGCTGACCACTGGAGTTTCAGAAAGCCATGCGGGTACTTGTGCCCCACATCACTGTCTTGGATACCATAATGGAGCTAAAACAGAAGGTCACTCAGCCAATTTCTAGGAGCCAAATAGAGTTACTCAGAACAGAGAAGAACAGCAGATAACAGTGTCACTAAAACTGCCCTTTCTGAGGCAGATGAAAAAAGCAACCTTAAAACAATTATGTGCCTCTATCTCTGTGTCTCATTTTTTGTCATTCTAAGGACATTTTTCTGAGTGTGTTTCAAGCTTAACATGCTGTTGGGGACATTAGGTACAGTAACAAACATTTGCCTTAAAAAAACCCAGAAGCAGCAGTTTCAGTAACTTTATGTAGTGCTTAGAGATTACTGCATTAAAATGTCCTACTGTGGGGAATTTTCCCTTGGTAAATGCTTTTGCCTAGATTTTTAGGTGAGTTTCATAAACTGCTTTCTTACAATATCTAGGCAAATAGTGTCTTGTGTGACCTTTCAAGGTGCCTTCCAACCTAACCTATTCTATGGCTCTATAGGGACAACCCTCACTGGGGCTCAGCAGTGATGGGCACCTCTGGCTCAGTATCTGACAGAAGTTATGCCCCCTGCTTGACTAAAATGCAGGGTAAGGGAAGGGGGGTTTGTAAAACAGACAGTCACAACAAATCCCATCACAGAAAGAGAGGGTGGCTTAAATGGGATTAGAAAAAACAGGGGGAGAGACTTTTTGCATGGGCACTGATGGAGAGTAGGTTTAGATAGGATAATAGGAAGAAATTCTTTATTGTGAGGGTGATGAGGCACAGAAACAAGCTTCCCAGAGAAGCTGGGGAATGTGCTCCTTAAACATCTGGAAGTGTTCAGGTCCAGGTTGGATGGGGCTTCGAGCAGCCTGGGCAAATGGAGAGTGTCCTTGCCCATGGCAGGGGTTTTGGGACTAAAGTCCCTTTCAACCAAACCCATTCTGCAATTCTGTGACTTCTTGTGCCACTGCAAGGCAGTGGCTTTGCCCAGAGCTCTGCAAGAGGAGGTGGTGGTACAGGAGCAGCTCTTGCCTCCCATCAGGAGTGGTGCTGCTCTCTCCACATGAGAGCCTTTGTGGGAAGGTGGAGACAATGCCCTGGAGTCCATCACTGGGCTGCAGGCAGTTAACACCCTCCTCTGAGGAGCAAACCTGCCTGGCCCAGTTCTGGACTGTGATTTGTGTTGTCTCAAAGGAATTAAACAAACTGCCACTGCTGGCAACCTTTTTACTTTGTCTCTGTGCCTTTGATTCTCTCCTAAGTTCATATGACTCACTTGATCATATGTTTACCTCCTCTATAAAATAAATGAAGACACCGTCATTGCTACAGCAGGCTCTGATTATCTCCTGAAATTAAAAATATGTATGTTATTTTTAAATGAAATTAAAATGCTTAATAACTTAAGAGCATTAGGATGGATACTGTCTAGTTGTTTTGAAATAGATCTAATCATACAGTATGACATTAGTCTAGTCTTACAGTAGCACTGATTGCTGTTTTGCTACCATGGTAACTTGTAGTAAATACTAGATTTGATAGAATAATATTTTTTTTTCCATTAAAAAAATCAGTCAGAAGAATTTTTTGGAGAATTTTCCATGGGCAATTTTAAAAGAGAATGTTTAAGAACAAAATAAATTTTTTCATAAAATTCTGTTTTATTAAACTATTATTTTACATAATGAAAATAAAATGAAGCTTAAAGGGGTGTAAAACAGTTCAGTGTATTTTTATTTTGACATCAATTATTTTTCCAATCTGTCTGCTTCCATTAAATATTAATTTCTTTGTGAATTTTTTTCCAAGAAGCAGGTGAAAAGCAAGTGAAGCGTAAAGTCTGAAGCAGAAAAAATCATTTCCCTCTTCCCACAGTTAAGGACAAGGTTGCTGGACAGGGAAACAAGGGGACAAAAGGATCCTGCAATTGGAATAGGACAAACTTTGTCCAGACAAGGTCAGCATTTCACACCTATACATTTGTGTCTTTGTTACAGTAGCGGTTTTCTGAAATTCTTTTTAGAAGCAGTTCTGTGTGTAAACCCACTGGGTTTATATGAAAGCATAAATATTGTACTTTCAAGTTATCACAGAAGAAACTTACATTTCAGTGATCACCTTGCCCAATAATTTTCTCTTGTAAATTCTCTCACTGAGATGTGAAGAGAAGAACGAAAATCAGGAAAGCTCTGCATTGAATTATGTCTGTTTTTTAGCACAGTCATAAACTTTCAGGCTTCACCTTATAAACACTAGAAGAAACAAACACACACATGTAAAGAAACTGAATATTGGTTAACTTGTCCTGTAAAATCTCTCCTCTGTCAGAAGCACCTCAATTTTGATGTAGCAAAAACATCTCTAATTAACTCATCTCATTTCTAATGTCTTTACTTTTACTCCCTTGAAGGATTGAAGGCAGGCATCTTTGGAGAGGTGAGCAGAGGTGCCATAGAAGAGCTCTGAATAGCACTTTCCTAGAGCCCTCTGGTCGTGCTGTTTTGACCTCTGGCTTCCTGATAAAACAAAATAAATTGCACTTTGAGGCTTCCAGAGAACCGGATTTTGTCTGTTGTTTTTTTGATTGCCTGTTTATTTTACTAATGGGAAATAATGTTTTTCACACAATGTTGTTTTCTGGCAATAAAACAGCTCTACCTCTCTACCTCTCCTCTCCCCTCCTGTCCCATCTCTCTCCTCCCCTTCCCTCTTGCACTGAGACTTAAAAAACAGACTAGAATCAGAACCAAAGAAAATAATTTCTGGTTAGTCATGTTTAAAGATGTAAAAGCTCTCCCTCTGACAGTTTCTGTCATTGCATCTAGTACTTCTTTCCTTGGTACATCTTCCAGGCACATCATTATTAACTTTAGCTTGCTCGTGTAAATAGTATACCAATAAAAATAACATATACCAAGAACATGGCAGTTCACAAAGTGGAACAGTCAATTCAGATAATGTGGATGAAGGCAGTAAGGATTTTAGAGCAGGGTTCATTTTATTGCCTCTGGCATGGCACAAATCTGAACAAAATGGCAGCCTGGGTCATGATGGGTGACAGGAGGTGCATTTACTCTGTACAAGTATTTGCAATGAGAATAGTAATTATTGTGACAATAATGTTTACATTATTTAATGTGCTTGTAAATTGCTGCAACTTGCCTCTTTCCTATGAAAAAATTTTCCAGATCTTATGTCTTGGAAAGACCTTATTCCTAAAAAAATTCAGCAGTTTTAACTGGTTAATTACTTATGTATTTAGTGCTCAGGAGATATTGCTGGCAGCCAAGATCCCTAAATCTTCTGTTGGGTGTAAAGGAAGCAGTTCAGTGACATAATAGACAAGGATCTATCTGTGCACATGTAACCTATCTTAAAAGAGGTGATCAGGTCCCTTTTTCTCCCAATAGCAACTCCTTATTCACAGAGAAAAAGACAAGGACTTCTGACAATGATCTATATTAATCTCCTAAATAAAGCAGTACTTTTGCTGAGTGCTTAATATTCAGATCCTGGATCAATCCCTCACAAGATGACCTGTGTGAGAAGTTGCTGAGTGCATGTTTGTGCAGGATTTTGCATATAATGCTAGAAAGGCAAAAAAACCCCAAAGCAAACCAAACCAAACCAAAACACACTAGAGGAATAATTTTCTAGTATTTTTTAATGAAGTGCCATGGTTGACCATAGAATTGAATCTACAGGTTCAGTTCAAATTCATGCATACGTGTTAGCCCCTTCTGGAAGCTTGGTACAGCTGTTTCTCTGCATTAGTCCTGGTTCATCACCATATCTAAGTTCATATTATTTACTGCATGAGGCACCAACATATTCTGGAGTTAGTAAGGATTTATGAGACAGAAAAATAATGTGACAATTTATTATTCACTTGGCGTTTCTTAGTAGCAAAAGAATAGAGATTAAAATGAAAGGATATTTTGTTTAATATATGTCAGCTACAATAATCTTAGGTGAGTACAGAACATACAGAAATATTCTTTTAAATATGATACTAAAATAACTGGTTTACGCTTTTGTGAAAATAGAACAAAAGGACAAAAGAAAAATAGTCATTATTTAATGTTTGACATTGGACAAAAATATGGATTTCCTATACAAATGACAAAGATAGTAACAGTTTAAGCAAACTTGGTTTAAATCCTTACTGTTATTCTGTTTGTGGGCATGTATAATTCCCATTGACTGAAATCAAGGTTACTAGTGAGAAAGCAAAGTGCATCCCTGACTGCTGAAAGTCACTTAGCCAGTCACCTCACCTGGGTCATGGCTTTTTGACCCCCAGATTCCCTCCCTCAAAAATAAAATGTTTGCTTACTATCCATTTTGGTTTTTCTTTAATATTTTTTTCACTTTGGTTTTGTTGAAAATGCTGTATTTCAATTTAATATAATTTAGATCACACAGTGTTCTCATTAAACTTAAGAAGTGTGGAAGTGATAAAACACACAATTTTGAGTAGAGCATGCCAAACCTTTTCACACTCCTTTGCCATTACAGCTCCATTTTCCATATTAACTTTTCCTTACATTTTTATTAGAAGGCCAAATGCTTTCAAAAGGTCTTTAGAATGTGTGCTGCTGACAACATGTCTCTCAGAATGTGCTTGGTGACACTCAGAGAAACCAGGGGCTCTTTCAGTGACAGTCCAGGATCTATGTAATACATCACACAAAGGGGGCAAACAATGGGAAACAAAGCAAACAGAACAAGGCAAACAGGAAAACATGCTCTGCATGTAAATGACAGAGCAGGCTGTGTCTCACTACACTAGAAAGAAATGATGCTATGCCATTGTGATGCTATCAGTCTCTATTAATTTGCTTGATTTTACATTTCCTGCCATGTAACATTCAGGCAAGGACTTTAAAGGACTTTTGTATACATGGAAGGATTCCTTCAATCTCTTATTGATATTTTCTAATCATCTCTTAGGTCTTTCTTCTTAGAGACACATTTTCCCTGCTTGTTACCTTGGAGGCACATGAGAATGGCATAAGGAATCAGAGCAGATCGATTCCCTGAACTGCAGGCTGTTTTTTTGTTTAACTCTTGTTTTTTCTTGTGTTTATACTTCTGGCATTCTACTCAAACAAAATCAACAGAACATTGAAAAGAATTTGAAAGCAGAAGGGGAAAAGAGATGAAAAATGTTCACTATTCCTTCCTCAAAATTAGGTATTTTCTAGTAGACAGGTTTTGGGTCTTCTCAAGCTGTAGAAAATAATGCTGAAAGGAGTGAAATTTACTTGTTGATATATTGCCAGGGAGACCCATCCCCCTGACTGATGAGATGCAAGCCAAGAAGGCAGCTTTGTAAACTCAAACATGGCTCTGTCCCACGTGGACTGTGCACCAAAGGTGATGGACAAACTTCTCTGCTTGGAGCCCTCTGCTCTGCCTGCAGTGGTCTGGACTCCAAACACCATGCTGCACAAAGTAGGAGATGAAAACCATCAGCAGGAGAAAAGCTGGAGTGTTTTTCAGGGTTTAGACATCACTTTTTGTAACTATGCAAAGTCTTGAATTTAAATAAAGTCTGATAATCAAGAAACAATGTCTGTAGAAACATAATATTCTTCATTAGTATTTTTACACAGTGCCAAAACAGATTTATAGGATTAATGAAAGTCCATTACCTTTAAAGCTGGTCTTTAGGGTACAGTATTCATTGAATGCAAAGCAATGGAAAATACCAATGTGACCTGCACAACATACTAAACTTGCCAGAGTGCAGAGGTGTGGTGTAGTCTATCTTAAACGAAACATAGAGGACTTTTTTTTCTCTCTATGTCTTCTGTTTCTTTTTCCATTAATAACTGGATATTGCATTGACGTACCACATATACTAATAAAAGTTGTTTTGTAGAACTTGACATTTTGGAAATGTTTATAATAGGTCTTAAAAGGATTTAAGTATTTTAAGATAACAGTAAAAACAAGTCTGCATTTTCAGAGGTAAGCTGGTAGAATCTCTAAGGGTATTTCCACCTTGAAATGTTTCCAATAATAGATTAGTGGCTAAGAAGCAAAGGAACTTAGAGAGGTATTACATGTTTAATTTGCTGCTATGGGCATGTAACTAATGAATTAAAGTACATAGGGTTGTATCTACTTTGAATGTAATCTTCGTTTTCGGCAAAGACTCTCCTCTGCAAAAGTATTTTGTTAGCTTAGGATAGGAGAAAAATAGATTTATTTCCTCACATAAATAATTGTTTCTTGACCTTAAAACTGAGAAACTGCATTTCTGTATTCATTGTTTCCAGTTTAAACGTGTGTTAGGGAAAGACTATAAGTTACAGAAATTTGTTTTGAGACATAAAATTTGGTGTCTTCCTCAGGCCAAATAATGTCCTGTACTAAGAGCATGACCTGATTAATGCAAAAACTTTCTCTTAAGTAACAACTGTTTACAATTAGTTGGCTGGAAAATATATTTATGATTATCACTACATTAGTCAGCTGAAGAAATTGTTTGGTTTTAGATTAAAAATGAGAATAATCCTAACTACCAGGGCTAGAAATATATCCAAGACACTCATTTCGTCCCACAAGGTTTTGCAGGGTGGGTACAGAGAGGGGAAATCCAGCCTGAGCCTCCTTCTGGCCTTGGGAAATGCTTGAATGCACCATTTTCTCAACCCTGATCTATTCCAGTAGTTAGGAATTCCACATCTTATTTTTCTAAATATGTCTAAAATGAAGAGCTGATAGTTTATTTGAATTCTTATAAGGACAAATCCTATCGTGTGACACTTTTAAAAACTCTCAGTTCTGACTTTTCTTTCTGGTGATAGACCTTCTCTTCAGTAGGAGTGTATGTGAGCATGAACATATGCTTTTCAAAAAGTGATGTACTAACAATAAGAAGTATGAAATCTATCTGGTTGCATTATGATTGCATGAGGACATTTTTTCATGGGTTTTATGTATTTTAGATCAGGTGACTTGTCAAATCACCCATGATTTTTTTTCTGTCCTTTAGTGAAAGATTGGAATGCTTGTGACCAAAAAATAAAAGCATAATAGGGCAACTCTCTCTGAAGATATTGCAAAATAGGTCATCAGTTATGCTAAATTTCTTGAAGATCTAAACCACCCCATTCAATCTGAAGAATGGGAAATCAGGCTTTAAATCATAATTGCCCAAATTCTGTGATTTTCTTTCTAAGAAT
>VZTR01033191.1:328726-367892 GCA_013400775.1 Chaetops frenatus | reverse complement strand
CATTTGACTAAAACTACAGCATTTAGTTTTAAATGAATAAGTGACTTTCAAGACAGGTAAACTCAATAAAAACAAATACAGATGAAGAAATAAAATGTATTCTGTCTCGTGCAGTAATAGAACATAAATTAAAATACAGTAATTGCTCTATCCATGTATTTTAGGAACAATTTTTAGAGATCCATTAGGTGAAAAATAAATTCTTATATAGAAATGTTTCTCCTATACACATTAATGAACAGCTTGAGTGTGTAACTTCTCTGTACACGTCCTATTCTCACTGATTTAAAGCAGTATCTTGAGGTTTTGGCTACAGGATCTGCAGCTAATCATGGAAAAAAAATTCCAATTAATTTTTCATAACAAGGTGCTAAAATTACTGCCCCTTTTCCCCCTCACTGTTGTATGTTGCTAAGCTGCAGGATAAAGGGCACAAATACCAACTTCACAAATTACACATTCAAAACACTAACATATGGCAAGCACATTTCTCATATTCACACAAAAATACGTATTATGGAATCTGCAATAAATCCCTGGTGTTTAAAGCAAAATAAGAGCACTGTGTCTCATTCTTTTTCTTTGAATAACATCACTACATGTGAAACACTGCTGAATTTAACTCTGTAATACAGAGGATACTATTATCACTTTTAAAGCCATGCACTCACCATGAACAAGTTTGACAGAAATACCAGAACTAAAACAGAATTTATTCCGAATTTGATTTTTTAATATACTGTGCTTGGAAATTTACTGGTTCAGTTATATAGGATGTTAACTACATTTCAAACCACATGTCTGCAAAGGCTGGATTTTGCCTCCTAGAGCTGCATCCTCAGAGAAGTACATTTGTATCCTAGGAGGCAAGTAAAGGATTTCAATCAGATAATGTACACCAGTCACATAGTGCAGGATTGCACAGATCTACAGCACTAAAGACAGGCCACCTAAGGAATTAAAATTAAATATACACTTGGAACAAGCTGTTAAGAAACTGGGATTTTTTCCTTTTAGAGTGAAAAATGGTAATAAAGTAATTAAATACACTCAGCATAATACATCATCACCTTCTGAGTCAAATCCTGTGCTTAATCATAAAGCAGTGCTGTTCACTACAGTGCATCCTTCCCAGAGGGTGGTCTATGAGAACAGAACTCTAGAATTCCAGATATATCAGCACTGCAACATGGCAATGAAATATATTGACATGCAAGTCCCCAGACTGCCTGAAATGGGATTTTGAGGAAGGAAAACCTAAAAAGCAAGGTCTGGGTAGAAGAAAATGTTGTGCTTTTTTTTTTTAATTTTTTTTAAAAGTTACAATATGATAAACAGCCACAATGAAATTAACTTGCCCTTACAGAGTAGAACACCTTGGCAAAGCTACTTATTATTTCCTCATGCTCTGAAAATCAAAACTACAGTTTGAACACTTATTATTTAAACTCAAACATTTCAGTCATGAGTTTACTTCTGTAGACATCTTTGCAAGTTCAAAATAGAAAATATACTAGAATTCAATGGGTATGTACTTTTTTCCTGAGATAAAAACATGAAGGCTTTAGGTAAATGGTACCTTTTAATTTAGAGCATGCCAGATCATGATAATTTGTATTGTTCTGTATTTTATTTAGCACAACATTCATTTACTTTGGAAATTAAAAACAACTCAGGTTGGCAAACAAAATATTAGCATACACATAACTAAAACATTCCTATCTGTGCAATTCACTGCCTGGACAAGTATTGGATGGAATCCTGATCCTGCTGACATCAAATGGCAACCACCACATTGCTCTGATGTGGCCTGTATTCCACCTATTCTGCCTGTATTCCACCTATTCTAAATGAAGCATCATTTTTATCATGACAGTAAGAATTCAATCCTTACAGCATTAAAACTTACTTTTTGAGGTGGCAAAACACTAAATCCATTAGCACTTTAACTCAAATTTTTCCCAAAATATTTTTTCAGGTTGTAAAACCTGTAGATTGCTCTACTAGATAGGTACTGCTTTGGAAATTAAAGGAATATGTTTATAAAACCCTAACAGATGAAAACCAGAATTCTTGCCCTTGGTAAGAAACGTGTTTCCCATCACTCACCAACTGACATCCTTCCAGAGACTTCACCAGCTGAGCGTTCTGGCAGGAGAGAATGGACCCAGCCAGGTTCAGCATCACACACACTGCAGAGAGCAGCATGAAAAAGGTTATCTGGAAAAAAACCCAAGCAACCTATTATTACTCTCTTCAAGAGGCAAACAAGGAAAAACATAATTCAGATGTTCAAGAGCTGCCAGTGTGTCACACAATTACACGGATGGCAACATTTTATGTATCTTGAAGAGAGTAGGGTACTTAATCTGACAGCATCCTTGGTCTTGCACTGTAAGAGAAAGCTAAATCAAAACTAGACATGACTATTATATGTTTTCCTCCAGCCATTTCAAAATAATCCATTTATCTCCCACTTTTATCACACACTCTGAAAATTTAATGGCTTTTATTACCAAGCATTACTAAAAAGTAAGATTTGGAAAAATTTTTATTATAAACAGTTGTAGTCTCAAAACAATTTAAATCCTTTTGATGGGGATATGGGTATCTTAAAAAGGAGAAGTATTTATAAATGTCACATATCATGAGTTCCTACAAACTGGGAAAAAAGAGTGAATAAGATTCTGGGTATATATAACTACTTGGTTTTTAAACAACAATTACAATTTAAGCAGCATCCTCCGTATCAACTACTCATTGTGTTAATTACTCCTTTTTTCTCATCTCAATATGTGTCAAAACAATCATTAACCTGATTCCATCAGCTTAATTATAATTTTATTACTTTAAATGTAAAAAACCTGGTCCAGTCAGGGCAGACAAATCTCAATATGTAGGGAATGGCATCAGTAGTAAGAGGCCAGGAATAAATGTGTGCCTGATGTGTGGCCACCTTAAATATTCAGTGCTGACACTGCTGTAACTCAACAGGAGTGTGAGTGCATTATATGAAATTAGTAAGAAATTCTGTTACATCTCTCTTCCACATGCATGCTCATGTTTTACAGCCCTTCACTGTTCTCACAAGATGTTATCTTTTGTCAGTGCATGTGCTATGAATATTTTTGACAACCTTAAATCCAAAATGGCTGTATTTTTTTTTTTCTAGTGCTCTTGGACAAAACCTCCTGTAACCTCCACAGTATTAACAAAAGAACAGAAGTTGTGTTACAAATTTTAGTTGCCAGCTTCAGATTCTTCCAAGCATTACAGCTGACGACAAGGGCTGCAACCTTTATCAGGTTTATCTATCTTTGCAGTGCTTTCTCCATATCAGCATTCATTAATGAAGAAACCTCTGTTGGTGTTTCCAAGGTAACATCTTCCTCTTGTCACTGGCAAAGACAAGAGGGAAGGAGCCAGCACTGTCAAAATCACGAAACAGGCTCTTAGAACTCCTGCTCATCTCAGTGGGTCTGAGTCTCACATTCTGCTTGGGAGCTGCATTTCAAAGTGACAGCCACCACATGATATCAAACACTGAAATTCTCCTGTCACACTTGTCTTCCCAATTTTGATATTTTATGGTTCACTTCTTAATGTCCCAGGCAAGGAACTACCTAACCTGGACATGGAGCTAAACAGGAAAATGCATGTCCTTTGCAAGTCTTTTGAAACTCCTTCGCCTCTTGCAGGGCACAAAGATCCTAATAAAAGGAACTGAAGTATTTCCAATCTCCTTCCTCAATACTTCTCAGCTAAATACTAAAACAAGCCTTCTACTGATGGAGTGGGACACACCTGGTACTCTGTTATCACAACTTCAGAGGTGAAGTTTCCACCATGCTGGAAGTTACAACAGAGAAAAGGAGGCATAAAGTATCCATTACCATGTTTACAGACATTAAAAAATATTTTCAGTATTCTTAATTTTTTTACCACAAATCAGTCTTTTCTAACACCAGCACAGGTGCAGCAGTAGAAACAAACACACCTGCAACCTCTTGAAAGAGTGGCCATTGTAGATTATGATGGAGATCCAACACAACACTATGAAACACTGCAGATGAAGTTAGATATACATTATTTATGAAGTCAAGTATGACTAATTTTGACACTAAAATTTTCTTCAGAAAGACAGCTACCAAATATTTGCTGTGAGAACTCAGCGTGACGTACTTGCAGGAGCAGTATGAAACTGTAAGATGCAGTCAACCCAATGATCAAGGGCAAAAACTTACACTGAAGTAAACCCAGAATTGTCAGATATTGAAGGGCTATGACATCTTAATGCTGACTTAAGGCTACAGTATTATGTTCTTCAGCTTTCTATATACAACAAATAAACAAGAAGAAATATTCCTAGAAATCAGGAAAAAGCATTAATGCCACTAAGCTCCAAAAGTCACCAAGAACTAATACATGAACAAAAAGCAAAGCCAATGCATTTATCATGACATGGTGGTTGCAGAACTAACTGGAAAACTCAAAGCTTATATTCTATACAAAGGACGCTGTGGAAGAAATATTAATAGGACTTAATATGTAAATGTTACCATGGTCCTAAACTAATCCTACAAAACTAAACAGCACGGGTGCAATGATTTAAAATTATATAGCAACTCACTATTTGAGATGTCATCTTGCACATGGACCCACGCAAGGCTCCCCTTTTTACTCAGTTTCTGGGAGCTACTTTATAAATATGCAGAGCATATCAAGAGTGAGTTTGCATCTTTGCTGTTCCAACACATCTGCAGGGAATGAAAACATCTGTACTGCCCGTGCCTCGCAAGGAGAGCCCAGAATAAGTGCCCTTCCATACTGAAAGAAAAAAAACTTAAGCACTAATAGGTTATATTATCTTTCCACTATAAAGGAAGTTGTTTGTAGTTCTCTCTTGAATACAACTTGACCTTTCAGAAAATTATTAGTATTCTCAGATTATATGTGAACATTTTTTCCTTCACATTTCTTAAATATAGATTCAACCATAGACCTGCCTTCAAAATGTCCCAAAGTAGATCATCTTAATTCTGTGAATACCACCAAAAAAATCAAAGGGATTTACAGAAGCTGATATATTCTCCGCCCTCCATTTTTTTTTCATCACTTCCATTTTTGCCTCTTAATATTTCTCTTTTCTTCACAACCGGCCTCAAGTAATTTATTCTCTTTTGTTTTTACCCTAAGCTTTAGACTTCCTTTCATCTTATTTCCCAAAGGCACTGTTAAAACTGTATTACCTGAAAAACTGAAATCTTCAATCCTTGAGATAGCAGGCTCAAAGCAACTTCTTGCCCCTACTGTGTCTTTCACAATTTTTTCTTGAATTGATAGGAGGCAAAAAGGGGAAAAGCAAATGAACCAACTTCAGCACGCACTGCAGGTCGTGACTTGCAACAGAAGACATTAACAATTTCCATTTTCTGTCAAAACACAGCTTTCTTCCAAAAAATGCAGCGAGAGCACCTCTGAGGAGGACTTAGGGTTGCTGGTGGATAAGAAGCACAGCATGACCTGGCAATGTGTGTCTGCAGACCAGAAAGACAACTGTGTGTCCTGGGTTGCACCACGGGCAGCGTGGCCAGGAGGTAGAGGGAGGGCATCCTCCCCTCTGCTCCACTCTTGTGAGAGACTGGGAATGCTGTGTCCAGCTCTGGGACTCTCAGTGCAGGGGAGTTGTGAACCTGCTGGAACAAGTCGAGAGGAGGCCACAAAGGTGCCCAGAGGGCTGGAGCACCTCTGCTATGGACACCAGGCTGGGAGAGCTGGGCTGTTCAGCCTAGAGAAGAAAAGGCTTCAGGGAGAACTCAGAGCACCTCCCAGTGCCTAAAGAGGCTCCAGGAGAGCTCGAGAGGGACTTGGGACAAGGGCCTGGAATGTGAGGACAAGGGGAAATGGCTTCAAAATGCCAGAAGGAAGAAATTCATCCCTGTGAGTGTGGTGAGACCCTGGAACAGGTTGCCCAGAGAGGGTGTCCAAGGCCAGGCTGGATGGATCTCTGAGCAACCTGGTCTAATGGAAGGTGACCCGCCCATGGCAGGGGGTGGAACAATATGACCCCTCTACCAACCCAACCCATTCTGTGATTCTATGACTTCACTTTGACAGGTTTATATTAAACTCTGCTTTTTGCCAATAGTTTTGATAATGATTCTTTAAGTAACCCAAGCCACACACTCACTACTGCACATACACACATCAAGAGCAAAGGAAAAAGGAACAGCACATATTATACTTTGAAGAAACATTTACTACTACAAGCAGGAAGAAGCTTCTACCTGCAAAATAATTAAAGTCCTCCAAAAGAAATGTAAATATTGCATCACATGAAACCATATATCTAAAAGCAACATTTTATTTCATTTCTCAGTTTGCATTTTGGAGATATATATGAAACAGGTTTGCTTTTTCATTGCTGGCATTTCAACCACTACTTCCCCTGGTGATTCGCAATGGTTTGACGGTCAAGACACGAACACTTAGACAAAACATCACCCTCTGTGCTGATGAACATATTACTCAACTCTCTTGAGCAGAGTACTTTGACTAAAACCAGGCATTGCCAGGTTAAGCTGGCTTCTGTAAATCTGCCGATCTTCTGTACCTGTAATACTGTGTCTATGTGTTTTTTCCTGTTAAATCCTGGCATGTAGCTCCTGAAAGGTCAGAAAATCATCCTTGAATTAACTGGTTTACACCAAAATCATTTGCAGAAAGCAATATTTTTTTGAGTCGCTGTAGTTTGACATGAGGTAGTACAGGCATCTTTCCAATCACATTCAATATGTGGGAACATATATTCAGTGGGATTTAAAATATATTCCTTTTAACACACACATTTCTCATTTGTGAAGCAGCAAAAATAGCCAGAGGTAAATGTGCTTGTCTCTGTAAACCACTGTATAAGTAGATTAAAAACTTGCCCCAAGGTATTTTGCTCACAGAATTTTGTCTTACATGAATTGCAGACAGTAACATTTATTGTTACTTGTGCTACACAATTTATAGTTTCCCTGACAGAGGTTCAGAAGGATAAACACCAGAAGCAAACCTGAAAATTTATCACCACTAAGAGCTTTGAAGCAGTTAGATCAGCAACTGTGCCAGGACTGACTTAATGCAAGATTTTCTGGGGTACAGCCAGAAACTACCTGTTGGATCAGCCAGATGCTGAATGCTCATTACATATTATAGGTTTAAATAGATAAAACATGTAATTTTTAAATGAGCCCACTTTAAAAACTTACTAAACACAAATGGCACCCAACCCAACACTCTTGACTTGTGGTTGAAAGCGTACAAGAAACAAGAAAATTTATCTTCCCATTATTCATCTCATAATATATTTTTTTCATGAGTTCTCAATGCTTGCCAAGAAGAGACAGAATGAAGTGTTGGCATTTCAGATCTGTTTAATTCGGTATTTCATGTCGTTTGCTGAAATTAAAATGAAGATTTGAACAAAAATATTTTCTCTAGGTCTCAAGCAATAGGCAGAAATATTCCCTCTAGTGTGGCACAGCATGAGGCTAAAGATTTTAGTGTTTTTATGTTAGGAACCATAAATTACATCCTGTTTTATCCTAAATTGCATAAATCTGTTCAATTCCAGTCATTATTAAATTAAATTACATTTTCTCCAGATTAAATTCCTTTTGACTAGGTCTAATGAGGCTATTTAACTTTTTAAAGGAAAGCTGAAAGCTCAGTATAAATACTAAAATCCATGCAACTATTTCTAATTTCAAAGTTCAGATGAAAACCTCTGAACTTGAACTTGGTGTATGTGATTTTACTGACCGTGTTATGGTCCTATTAACTTGTTTTCATTCAGATAGATCTTGGAAAGTAATTAATTTATTACTAGTTGCCTGGTTGTATCTTTTTACTAAAACATTCTGTGGAAAATTCTAACTTCAAATGTAAGATCTTCAAATATGAGTCTATTTAAGATTATAAATAATGCTATTGGTTTTGATTTACAAGAAAAAATGGTACCTCCCTCTGACTGTATTTTATTTATTGCCAGAGTAGCAATCAGCTTCCAGCAAGAGTCAGCATGCTGTACCTCTGGGGAATGTTGTGAGTGTTGGTAACAGCCCCATGCACAACAGAGAGGGGCACTGGGTATTTTCAGGAGAATTTGCAGCACACAAAACAACACCTATTTAAAGACCAGAAGTAGTTTGGACTCCTCCTGTTTCACTGTGCAGCAAACAACCACAAAATCAATAAAGTGAGGGATTTGGTAGTTGCTGCCAAGGCTTTTCAAGAACCCTGGAACCCAAAATGCAACCTTGGCTCTATATACAGGAGCACAGAGTGACAGATGCATTTATATCAAAACAGATCTCCTAAGATCTCATAATAAGAGATATTCAATGCCTCCAAGAAATTCCCTGTCAATAGAAGCAACTGCCATACAGATTATTTCCTCAAGTGTTATCAGATTAAAAGGCTGTAAGACAACAGTGAGTGCAGCATTGTCACACTCTACACACAGCAATAGGTGTTTGTTGTTTCTGTAATGCTCCGTTACAGCTCCAGCAACTACACTATTTACTGTAGTATTTTTTAGGAAAGTGTAAGAGGGGGCCTGATTGAGTAATAAAAACCTTGTGCTCTCAGCTCAGAAACATTAACTAGGAATTTGTCAAAAGTAGATATTTCAGCATCTACTAATTTTCTGTTATTTTGATTCCAATTAACTCCTTTAGCATCCACACCTTTCTGAATCACAGAATATTCTGAGTTGGAAGGGACCCAAAAGGACCATCAAGTGCCCTGCAGGCTACTCTCATACAAAAGAGGAACAACAAGTGGAGCTATACCCTTTTCTTCAGAAAAAATTCGAGCTATCTCTTGAAGTATTCAAGTACTGCGACACACTTCTAACAGTAGTTGTAACAGAAAATGTTGGCAGGTAATGAGTTTTGTAGCAGAAAACAAGCTTAAGTTTTGCCCAATAATGTATTAAAAGGACAATGGGAAGTAGCCAGCTAATATGCTAAAAAGCCTCATTCAAAGTTTGCTACATGAAAATACGCACTCAAAGGAATTCTTCAATGGTCTGCAGCTAATACTGCAACACAACAAATCATATAATTTTTACTATATGTGCAGGCAGTGAAAAGAAGTCATTCGGACAATTTTTTTTTTTAATATAGTAGTTGTATTGTCTCATTTTAATCACTGACATTTCCATTTATGTACCACTGCTCCCCTAAATAAAAAAATCCATCCACATTAAATTTAACTTCAAGTGTTATTTTGAAAGAGAAAGAAATCAAACAGCATTAACCTATTTTAATGCTACTCAAAATGTTGTCAATTTGAAATGCTTCAAAAACAACTGCTCCAGCTGTACAGTCAGGTGAAAAAGAGGAGTTGATACCCAGTGTGACAATAAAAACTTCAAAGATAATGCTTTCTGAAAAGATTTTTGACCACATAAACCAGATCTGAAATTTGCAACTACCTCAGCCATATCATTTTACTTTTCCTTCCAACGTGCACTCCAAGGAAGTAAAAATTAAAGTTTTGAAAACTAATAAGACACTGTTTCTCAAAAATGTTCCACAACAACAGCAGAACAGGAAAAGAAAGCTGACATTTAGGGTCTTTAGACATTTAGGACATTAGGAAAGACAACATTTTTCTAAATTAGCTTTGTATAGAACAATCTATATTAAAAAAAAACAAACAGTCAGATAGATCAGTAAATAGGAAAGAACACCTTTTTTTCAACACTGTGAGTAGTCTAATAACTTTTTAAAAAATCTACAAAAAACTGAATTTATACTTCCATAGCAACAGCATAATGGGCTGATCCACCTGAACAATACACTGCTTTTTTGCAAGTGTCACATTGCAGGAAGGATTCACCTCCATGCACATGCCAGGGAAATGCTACTCCATATAAATTAACCTCCCATAACATCTGTAGCAGGATTCCCTGAGGAAATAAAGGCTCATGTTGTCCTGCTGACAAGGACAGGCATCAAAAGCTCTGCGAGCAGCCCTTCCTGGCAGAAGCATAATGAGACAGAAGCAGGATGCAAAGGTCACATACACAGATAACTTGCATCTGTCTTTCCCAACACATTAATAGCAATTAACTACTCACGTGCAATTATTCTCGTTAATTAACAACTGCTTGGTTTCTCTGAGCCCTCACACACCAGAACTCTGACTTTCATCCCCTGAGGAGGAGAATTCTGCCAGGTGAGCGGGGTCAGGAGCCACGACTGCTGATCTCCATCAGGAGCACACGAGCATTTTCAGTAACAGAGGCAAGGCTTCAATATGGACTGCAGTTCTTCCCAATTGATTGTCGTGTAAATTCTCTATAGTTTTGGCAATTTCAAGAAAAATTGCATACACATCTCCAAGGAAGACTCAGATGGATAATTTGATGATGATTCATCAGTAAATTAACTTTAAGATTTTGAAGACCTTTCTTCATATATCTGAGGTGTAACTTAAACCATAATGATCTTGGAGGTTTTATATATGTATCTGTATTAAGGAAACCCAAACACTCAATCACACACATGCCTAGCTCAGGATCTAAACTGTGATTTACCTGGTAAGCAAATCCCACTGAAATCAAAGTATTTTCCTTCAAGAAGCACAGGATAATTAGATTCTCTTTGGGTAACAGTGCATTTCTTTCCATCTGTCACACAAATAAAACTAAAATCACATGAGTTTTGATGGAGTACATGAGTACAAAGAGTGAGGTATCCATTCCCAACTCCACCACGCCTCAAAGTATTTTATATTAGTTCATACAAATATTTATTCTACTTTTAAAAACATTTCAAATGCTGCTCATCTTGTCTCGACTAAGTTTTTGAAGCTAGTGTTTCCTCACCACTTGAAAACAAAATACAAAGTTTAACAAATGGTTTCCACGCTGCCCAACTAGCCAGCCCAGTGGTAAGTGACACGAGATTAATTTACCAGAGTGGAAGAAGAAATGCTGAAGCAAACTAGACTCACATCAAGAAAGAGTTGAAGAAATCAGACCATACAAAGGCTGCCAAGAACTCCAGGAGCAGATGGGATGCAGCCTGCATTTCTAAAAGAAGGAGCAGATGAGATGGAAGAACCATCAGCAGATATATTTAGAAAGCATGTGAGAACAAGGGAATTACTGATGGGCTGAAGAGAGGTGGATGTAGTACCCATACCACACTCTTCCTTCCAAGCAGCAGCACTGGCACTGGAACTGTGACAGTTTCCTGCCACGGGAATGTGCCAGCAGGAGCTGCTGCCATGGCAACACCATGCGATGGCAGCAGATGGGGAGGAGAAGGGGCTGTTTAAGGTAATTATGAAGTGCTTGTTAAGGAAGGGACAAGTGTTATGCCCCAGCAGGGTTTGTCTGCTCTTCAGGAAAAGCTGCTTGTGGTCTTTTTAAGCTCTGCCACTGGAGATAACTAATTAGCACACGGATGCTCAGCAGAGGAGTCTGGATTCTCACACGAGTGACAGCTGGGCCCAAGAACAGGCAGCCTTGGTCAAAAGGGTAGCAGAGAGATACAGACAAAGACCTAGGCAAGAGAAAGCTTTAAGAAGTGTTAAGCTGGAAAAGAGGACTTAGAATGTTCATTCTAAAGAGATGCTTCACCCTGTGACATCTTTCTTCCAGCACTGCAAAGATTTCCCTGGTTCACTTCTTCTGTTTCCATCTCAAGTGTTGTTTCTTTCTCACCCAGTTCACAACTCTACTGAATTGTTCCCCATTTTTCCCCTCTTCCTCTTCTGTCAGGTCTATTCCAATGAAAGAGCACTGGGGGTAGTTTGTTCTGTCAGTTATTTCATGATATTAAAGAAGAAGGGAATCAGCAGTCCAAGTCTATTAAAAATCAGCAGTAGGCAGTGCACATTTTAAAAGCTAAGTATGTATGTTAACTTACCTGCACAAAAAAAAAAAAAAAAATTGTAACCTGAATGCAATAGCAGTTTACACAAACTAATTGCAAGTTTTGAAGACCACACTTCTCAGATCCCCTACTCAATCCAACAAGAGACATTTCATGGTCTAAACCAACAGTTTGCAGATTGAGAAAAGACCTCTCAGGGCATCTGTCTGAAATAAATATAAAAGAGAGGCAGCTTCAATGAAACATAAATATATTTTAAATCTACTTTCAAACTGATGTAACCTGGAATACAGTTATCAATAAATGCATTAACCTCATTTCTAGATCCTGCCTCACAGACTTTTAGCACAATCCCAGGCATGCTGCAATAGTGTGCAGACAGATGATGCAGTTTGGTGACCAGACCAGTAATAGCCATGTTAGTGCTTTACACAACTAACCCCCACTGAGGGGAGAACAGGAAGGCAACAGGAAAAGAAAACTTAACTATGCCCCAAGTATAGGAAAATATTATTTACAGCCTACACTTTCTTCACTGAAATCACTGAGAACTAAGATACAAATCTATTAATAGCAATTCAATTACTTAAAGTGCTGGTGGCACTGAATCTCCGAAACATCAGAGATCCACTGTATGATTTCTTATTGACATGGTTTTGGTTCACTTTTTTCTGATCACCTAGGTCCTATTCTCCTCAAAAGCTTTTGATGTCTATCTTCCTCATGTTGCCAGACTCACATTTCAATTTCTCCTTCCTGTCCCAGTCCTCTACAATTCTCTTCCCCCGATTTAGCATTCAGCTCCTCTGAATTTGGGTTCGTTTCCTTTCATACTCCCAGAAAAGAGGTCAAAGAAAAACATTCTGCTCTCAATTCCAAAGCCTGAGTTCACATCAGCTCTGAGCAAAATTTACAGCTTTACATTAGAAGAACTACTTCTTGAACCAGCACTGGATTTGCTTTCCAAACAGAAGTTCTTGCAGCTTCCCAAGTCTGCTTTTGAAAGCAGCAATAGCCAGTTACCAGGAACTGAAAAACACTGGTATGTAAGATGCACTTGTTCTCACCCAGTGTTCTGTTCTCCTTTAAACGAATGCTTCAGCCTCAAAGACAAGTGCTTGTCTAATAGCAGGGTTCCTAATGAACATTTTGATCAAGGAATTCAAAGAATACTCATGCTGAAACGATACTGCAGAGTGATCAAGGGGTCTGTTAAGGCAGAGGAAAGTTCTGCAGCTCCTCTCAACATCACACAAGTATCAAAGTCAGCAGTGACAGCCAAGGTGATGGGTGCCTCATGCCTCAGACTCTGCTGCTCTCCCATGCTGTGCATTCATTCACTTGCTTCTCTCCTGCACTCTTGACCTGTTTATGCTGACATTGTCCCTCCTACAGAGATCATCTTTTTATTCTGGGAACCAAACATCAAATCTCTGCTTGGGGGCGGGTACTGGAGGGAGGACAACCACTTTTTTTAAAAAATGCAAAGATTTCTTTCATATTTCATCAGAAAGGAAGCTGTGAATTCTGTTACAAGAGCTTAAAAAGACTTGTCTCAGCCCTTAAGCTACTCCAGGACCTCAGGTTAAGCAGCATAGCCAGCAACGTGGCAACACTCCACCTCACCAAGCAGAATATAGGAAGCTTACTATTATATAATACACTATTTCTATGCATTTTATGTTTCACCTGTTTCCCGAAGTTTGGCTATTTCTGCTGTGCTTTGCCATGAGATCTAGTGAGAGGAGACAATCAATGAGGAAAAACATTTGCACCAGTTTTACATATTCCTGCATCTTATGGGGCAAGAGTATACAAGGACGTATTGATTTAAAATTATTAGTAATTTCCTTTTTCAATACAGATATTTTTCTAATTATTTTTACAGAAAAAAAATTAAGTCTGAATTTCAAATAGTTCAAGTTTTTCACTAGAATCCTAGAAAGAAAGTCTCTCATTTTGCAACAAACTACCAAGTTGACCCAAGATGAGTATTTTCTTTAAAAGTCAGTTTTTGCATTTAACTGATTCTTACCACGGGTGCAGCCTGACACTTTGCACAGCAGTTCATCGTTTTGCCTGATACGCAGGTTGAACTGCAGCTATGTAGGGTGGCTTCTCTTATTTTTCTTAAATGATGAAAATCCTATGTGTTTATCAAAAACAACAAAAAAAAAGAAGGCTTGAAATAATGGTGCATTTGAAGGGACAACACATTGAATCTGAGTTATACATGCACTGATCTGCATGTTCACTGCTGCACAGAACTGGGTCTGGAATGCACATTTCATAGTAAATGCTTTTAAATAGCTATCCTGAGTAATCAAGATCATTTAATAATAAGTAGTATTATCTTGTGCTGACTGAAAATTCACAGACATTAAGAAACACCACATTTCTGTTCATTGAAAAAAAAATTAAATCTATCAGTTTATTGTAAAAACTTTCAGTATAGAAATGTAAAAACACTTTTATGGGGTCATCCAAATGCCAGATGGCAACAGAGAAGCTTTCAACTCAATTCAGAGGCTGAATTAATCTCCTTAGCACAAATAGATTTGCAATTACCATAGATTAGATTGTAACAGAAAAATAATCTTACTGCACAATTTAAAGTTTTTTTATGAGGTAATTCAGCCTCAGGAGCTCCACAAGCTCCCTCCCAATTTTCAGACACTTCCATAAACCATGGGGAAACAAATTCCTACTTTAACACTGCATTTTAACATTAAGCAGTGGTAGTGACATAGCCAACCAAAAAAACTTGGTTTCCAAAAAAGGGGCTCTTGAGAGATTTCCCCAAAGCACTACCAATACTCTGAAGTTTCATAATTAGAGAAATAGAGAAAGCTTAATGAGGAAAATCATAAATATACGGAAAGTACTGTTGAAAATCAATGTGCAATGAACAATTTAAATATCTCCTTTGCCTGAGTGTTTCCTCTGGTAAATGTAAATACAGGTTTGATAATAGACACTGATTCCTTGCACATATAGAGCATTTTGGCAACATAAGCAACTGATGGCTAGGAGGTGACCACCAAAATTCAGACTAACAAAATCTGGTGAATTTTCCAGATAGTAAGATTTACAAAGACACTTTAGGAGAACTTCTAAATTTCTGCACATTAATATTGCAGTAAAATGTCCTGAGTACATAAACATTTGTAAATCTTTGACTGAATGTATAATACAAAACAGCATTCATACTAACAGCTTATAAATACACAACTACTCTCAGTTTTGACTTTTGTTCCAAAGTGTTAAACTATGCAAGAACACGCTCATTTCTATACCAAAACTACATGACACACTTCTAGTATAACACAGCCAGAAATTAATGGTTGATGAACTACCTCTGTTTAATGCTTCTTCAACTTCCTCTTTTTGCCTGCAGAAAAGAATCCATTTACAAAGAGAAAACATTGCATTTGTGGGAAAACCCAGTACGATTACAGTGCTGAGCGAGGCACATCCAGCAGTAAGGGGGGGCTGACCCTGGCCAGCAGGAGAGCACCACACAGCCACCCACCCACTGCCCCTTGCAGCAGGACTGGAAGGGGAACTAGAAAAGACCAAGTGAAACAAAAATCGTGGGTGGAGATGACGATAGTTTAATAAGCAAAGGAAAGAGGAAGGAAAAAACCGAAGCAAGTGATGCTGTGTGGGAAAACTAGAAAGCCTTGATACTGCACAAGTGCTGCTCAGCAATAGTCAAAACACTGGTTATTATAAACCAGTTTCAGTCACAAATCCAAGATATGCAGAAAACTGGTACCTTAAAATATTATCACAGTTTCACCAGTTTTGAGGACGTCACAGATGGTGCATGGTTTAATTTTATATAACTTTATTCATAGCTTCAAATGATAAAGCTATCTGTCTTTCTGCTATCACTCTCAGCAATGCCAGTTTTTGTGACACACTGCAACAAAAAAGACACTCATTGTAATCGATTATCTAGCTGCTTATAATACTATAAAATAGGTTAAAAGGTAATTATTGACCATATGTGTTGTATAAACAGATCAGGAGAAACATGGCTCATTAGCATATTGGTGGTACTTAGTGCTGTGAGGTTATAAAGTTATATATTATTGATTTCTAATCAGAACAGTCACCCTGCACACACAGGGTCCAACTGCTCAAAGGTATTTACA
Organism: Chaetops frenatus; assembly: GCA_013400775.1. Taxonomy (NCBI): domain Eukaryota; kingdom Metazoa; phylum Chordata; class Aves; order Passeriformes; family Picathartidae; genus Chaetops; species Chaetops frenatus. The sequence continues at coordinate 351,832 of VZTR01033191.1, read as the reverse complement.
ACTCAGCAAGGAAAACAGGACATTATGTAGTCACTGTAAAACCATTACACAGCTTCATCACACATAGAAGTGAAAAACACCATCCCTGTCTCCATTCTTCAGCTGAGTATTGTATCACCACCAAGGGCCAATGCAGAAGAAGAGCAAGGTCTAACTCAGAAGCATTAAGTTTACTCTTGGAAATAAGTAATTTCCTAGAGCAGATTTTAGGAAGGTGAGCTGTTCTGCAAGCAGTAATGTTACCATTACTGTTTCCTCCCTTCTCTCTTTATTTTCTTGAATTACAGTGACCATGACTGCCTATTTACATTTCACTGAATGAGTCGATATTAGAAAGCCCAGCTGAATTTACAACACGCAAGTGAGTGTTCAGGAATCAGAGAGGCCAAGTCACAACAGGCCTGGATATCATTTCTGATGTGTGAATATTGTTTATTCCAATGATGGGAGATCTATGCCTACTGTCCTAGTTCATAATACTGAAAGATACACCTGAAGTTCTAATTAAACGTATTACTATTAGTTCAAGACTTTTAATTTCATATTGTCCATTATATTCTTTATTCCAGGGACTATCTTTAGTAAAATGTTACAAATATTTCATGTTACTCTGTAACACATGCACACCAAAGGCAATGTTTACCTGCTGACACATCCTTAGTGACAGTCATCATGTGCTTTAATAACACTGATTTCCATCTAATACTGCTTTACAGTAACATGCTAACTGAAACTCTATTAGCATGCACACTCAAAGAATAAATTACTGTTCATTATCAAGTAACAACATGAATCTCACAACAGAAATAATAATGTAGCTGAAAATCACTCTGCAGATGAAGATGAAAAGCTACTAATCTGGAATGGGCTTTTTTCCATCCAGATACCTGTTAAAAAGGTTGCTCTGCAGTGCATTTTTAGGCAAATTAACTTAAATGCAAAGGTACAAGCAGACCAATAGTCTGTTTGTGAGACAGTAGAAAAAATAATATTTTCACCCAGGTAGTTTATATATAACAGCTTCAAAGGCCTTTCACTTTTTGTACTCAGTGTTTATAAACACCAGGATACAGGCCAGCACTGCAGACTATCAGAGTTCTGTATCAAGACAGAAGCACTGGGAGTTACTCACCACAAGGGACAGGGGCCTCTTCCATGAAACAACACCAATCAGTCCTGACAACAGCACCTGGAATAGAGAGCAGAGTTACTAAAAAGGCCTGAGGGTTATACCAGTGTCAATAAAAACATAGCAGGTAATAAGATGAAGTTAATACACAGTCATGATGTGTATTTCCAGAATGCTGGAAACCAAATGCTAAGAATACAATGCTCTTCCTTCTATTCTCAATAGCAAATAAAAAGAACTAGTACTAAGCTGGTTTTAAACAAATTTCAATCCAGCTGCCAGATTCACTCAGTTCTGACCAGATCACAAGAAGTCATAAATACATTTCTTCTCTCCCAGTCCCAAATGTTATCAACACTAAAGGAGAATAAATGTTTAAGGCAGGCAAATTTTCTTGTGGTCTCTTAGCACAACTTAAAATCAGCTAAATCAGGGAGAGTAATGACAGAACAATCAAAAAACCATCCAGGTATCCAGATAGATTAGCAAAAGGGTTTTTTGTCCTTGCACCGACCCAAAAAATCTCTGCACTTGATCTTATGTTTGAGAGAGTACCCACACATTCATTAAAGCTTGTATTTAGCATACAGATACATTACTCTCCATACTACAAACCAACAGCAAGCAGGATTCAGACCTTTATACATCTAAGCCGATCTTAGGTACTTTAAAATAACATGCAAGTTACAGCTGAGATGTCATAAGCTTTCTGTGTAGTTAAAAATGGAGATAGAAACAAGAAATGCGGTGAGGAATATCAACCTCGGTGTGGGAGAAAAAAAAAAAAAAGGAGAGGAACTTTTTATTAGAACATATAATTACAAAAATAGTGAAGAAGAACCCAAATAAAATGCAGAGAAAAGAATGCACAATGTATTTATTTCAAGCGTCCACAGTGTCATTTTTTTCACCTCAGCTTGTGCAAAGAGCCTGTGTAACAATAACTTACACACTTAGCTAGTCACCATTCCCACTCCACTCTGCTTTCCTAACAATCTTCTAGGTGTATAAATAGTAGAGCATAATAAACAAGAATGCATCTATATCTAGTCACTACAGAAGCAATGTACACTGTTCTGGGAACCAGGCTGGAAACAATCCAGTGCAGTGATGCTTGGTGTGAATGTGGGAGAAGGAGCTGTTGGTTATCTGGAGCAGCTGCTCTGTGGAGTGCCCTGCTTAAGCTTTCACAAAGTCTAGTCTGTGGACACCCATAGTGTGAGCATGTTTCAAGCATATTTCACAATCTGACAATATCCACAGCTGCAGCAGCTGCTGAAAACGTTATTCAGAAAGACAACGTGGAAAAAGCGCCTTTTGGTATTTTCTTTAGCAGCTATGCCATTACAATAAAGACCCCTCAAATGAGGTCTTTTAGTAAAACCTCAGTGTTAATTTCTAAGTGAAGTAGAAATGCAAACAGCTGAGAGATAAATGTACACTAAAAATGAACCAAGAGCAGGATATGGATATCATAGACTGTCCAGATAATGCCTACATGCAAATGTGCATTGTTTGTATTCTATAGCATTTCCTACAGAACAGAAGTTACACACTTCTGGATGTTGGCCAAGTGAAGGAAAAGTTGGGAATTCCATCTTTGCAGTTAATTAAATGTGCTCACACAGCTATGTTAGCTTATTATTACTGTATGATAACTTGGCTCTGGGCTGATAATCCTGTAATGTGGAACTGCACTCAGAAGGTAAAATGACAAGGTTAGCTAGTTTATCTGCTGGCTAGACAGCAACATGCTCTCAATTAAATAAATGGGCTGGCTGAAATTGTGAGGTTATTAAAGAAAACCCTTTAGGAAAAGTAAGAAATTGCATTCCAAACCAGAATATGTGTTGATACATAAAACATTCATATGTAAGTCAGTACTTCTTAGTCACCAAGTCATATGGTCAGAGCCAAGATACTGTAGTGCATTACCTGTGAGTAACAAATCCTTACTTTCATTTACTGTGTGACCTCCCTTCCATGAATTAAAGCTCTACCCCTCTTGTCTTATTTATGGCATTGCACACGGTGCAAGAAGGGAGCTGATCCTTTTTGTTCAGCTGAACTACAACTGTGTTTGACCTTTGCAGAGGCCTTGTAAGATGAAAGAGGTACATGTGTTTTGGTTTGGAAAAGGAGAACTTTGTGGCACTCACTGTACTGGCTCATCACACAAAAGGTCAAGCACAGCCAGGCCACTGGATAAATTTACACTGATAATAGACACAAGAACTCAGTGTTCCACCTATGTCTTTAATATTGGCATTATAGGAGGTCACCTCAACAATGCTGTCATGTAATTTTCCAACCCCCATTAGTCCCCTGTGTCAGTCACTGGTTACCCAAAACACTTCTTCTGCTTTGAGATGCAGCTACTTCCAGTGCCAAGCACCTCACATTAACCCACAGTGTGCACAGCTATGTAACTAGGAAAAAAAGCACACAGAGGACATCACATACTGACATTCAGTTGGAGTACACCAAATCATTATCCAAACAGAAATCTACAGATTTCTCTTGATACTGAAGATGACCAGGAATTTAAGAACAAAATCAAACCTAACAAACCTCCACAAATCCAAACAAGCAAGCAAAAAACCTCAAAATCCAACCAACCAACACCCCAAAAGCCCCCAGTCTTAAGGTTTTCCTTTCTCTTCATTTTATACTTTTTATAAATACAACACTTTATTTTTATACAAAAGTAGCAATTATTTGAGAAGTAGTATGTCATTTATAGGTCCAACAGATCTTATAATAGTCACTCAGAATATTAAATAACTCAAGATTGCAATCCATATGGCTTCTTATGCTTTTAAAAATCACTACATCACATGTATTCTTCGCAAAGATTTTTTTCTTTCTTGAATAAAAAAATTGGAGTTTGAGGAATTTAACAATCCCTTAACCTTGACAATGTGTTTTGATTTCAGAACTTGCAGAGTACATTTATCTACTCCCTTGGACTCAACTTCCATCTGCTGTATTGTGGAACCTCCCCATCACATTATAACTGAAATAAATAAAAATTACTAAAGCCACTCAAAAATGTATGTTTGCCTGACTCCTTAAGAACTCTCACAGATAGATGTAGATATACGTATCTGCTGATTATCACAATGCTGATGCACAGAGGAAAAAACCAGAGTACATCACTGCTGACTTCTGCAGTAACTCAACATGCATATGAAAACTCCATTATTATTAATACAAGTGGTGCCCATGCATGACAAAGATGCATTTACTTTAACAGGCACATACTGAGGCAGGACAAAACCAGGAGGTAAAATTACTTTCCAGTACAGGGACTGCAAACAAAGGATTAGCCCTCGATGGTATCTTTTCCAGCATTTTGCCTCCACAGTCTGGTGAATCCCTAGAAATTTAGATGGCTCTGACTTTGAATATGGGACAGATCAGATTATGCAGTCTCTCAATGAATCTTAAATTATCTGCTTTCCAATTCTCCAGCTTCAAAATGGCTCTGGTATGTCATACATTCTCTGGTCTGGTTCCTTTAAACTTCTTTTCTGAACTACATAAACCCTATATTTATATAAACATTAATTTAAGCCACATTAAGCATAGTGAAACACTATCAGGGTACAAAGAAATAACAGAAATGTAAAATTTCTGACGTTTAGGTATTAATTTGCTTAATAAAACAAAGTATCTTTTTTTTTTTTCCATAGTTCAACTTGGGATCTAGCAATGGTTTTCTAGTCTAATACAGAGCATGAGTTATAGAAAACTCCAAGTTTTATTCTCTATTCTTATTCCTGCTTCCTTGCTCAGCCTGGTACGACATATATCAAATCATTTGGTTCTTTTCTACCAATCTAGGGTTAGTAACTTTTTCAGCTTCTAAGTACAAGAGCAAATCTCTAATCAATGGATTTCGTCACATGAAAATAAGCGTACAAGTTCTTCACAGTGATTACAGAAATTCCTTCTCAGGCCTCTTCTAAGAATTAAATTTCCATGTTTACATATACCTGTGCACATGCTTCCAAAAACGTGTGTTGTGAGCGCAGGTAGAGAACCCAGAAGCCGGAGAGCCTGTTTGCAACAACACATCAGGCAAACACCACCAGGGTGGGCCAGGCAGAACAGGCACAGCACCAACAGGCAGCTGAGTGGAGAGGGCAGGGCAGTAACTGGGCTGCTCAAGGGAAATCCCAGCACTCACAGCACCAGCACCACCAGTGCTTTCTGTCAGCAGAGCACAAGAGCAGCTGCGTCCCTGCACAAGGGCCTGAAGCCACTGACACTTCCCCAGGCTCCCCTCCCCGGCCTACAGGAGCACCGGCTACAGCAAGGATCCATTTCGGCAACTCAAACGTTCCTGGAAGGGTGAAGTTCAGTTGTACCTCAACAAGTAATACCCCCAGCTGTCTTTAGGTCTAGGTGTACCCCAGAGAGTCAAAAACAATGGCTGAAATACCTTCCAGGATAATGTTTCTGTGAATTCTACCACAGCCCTTGTAAGAGGTAGATAGCTATTTAACAAAATGCAAACACTAAATACTGTGTGAGTAACGTCACAACTATCACATACTCAGAGACTATAAAAGCATGACACATTACTACCAGAGCATGAAATCTTCTTATAATAACACTCTGCAGCATCTGCAATCCATTATGTAAAGTTAAACACACTACAGTAAAAAGAACTGTGCTGCATAGGAATTAGCTGAAAAGGGACTGGAGTGGTCTACCAGTAATATTACTCTCCATTCCAATTCCTGGAAAAACAGGAAGGATGAAAATCTCTTGGGGTGAGGGTGAGATGCATGTATTAACAAGTACCAGAAGAAGGAAAAGGTTGATATATTTCTGTATGCATACACACACACATGAAAACTGTATGGACAAACACAGAACAGTGTCTTGGTTTTGGAATGATCTTCCAAAAAGGTAATCCTAAAGGGTGGGTGCTGATAAAAATCATACCATTACACCACATTCGAAACACTGCAAAAACCAGTCATGGGCTAAAGAGTTTTTAATAGTTAATATAAATATTTATTAGCAACTATGCAAACTGACTGTTCAACATGCAGCTATCACTAGAATCCAGGGACTGCTCCCTCATTTAAAGACTACAGCCCTATAAACACAAAAAGCACAAGTGCAACCAGACTGCCAACACCAGCAAAAGATCCAGACACTGAAAGATAAGTACAAGCAAGTCAACAGCAACCAGAAAACCACAATGATTTAAGCACAGTTTTGGGCTATTTTATAAAAAAAGCTCAGTGTGTTGCTCACTCACAAACACTATATCATAGCTTAGTCACTCTCATTTATCCACTGTGAACCTAAAACTAATCTAATTCTAATTGCCATGGAAACTGAAGCAGAGAAATAAAATCCCTTGGTGCCCCACAAGAACGGGACAGTAAAATTACCTATACATTGACACAGCTACCAGAATATATTAACAGCACACTATTTTGATCTCATTTTAAGCTCTAGGGTGAGCTTTTCTTTGTTTTTTTCCTTTGTATTCCTATCAAATATTCTCCATACCTATCAGAAATCTGCTCACTACACATCTGTAAATTCTTACTAGAAGGAAATAACTTGACATACAGAGAAAAACAAGCACCGATGGAGCACATATCGATCAGAATAATATATTTTTCAATTATAAAAAAACTTCATATGTTCTGCATTTGTTACTTTTCTGAGTGGTTCAGAACTGTTATGCTCAACATCACTAAAATATGCAAACTGTATTAAAAGCTATGGACAGGGATTTAGATAAGATATTAAGCACAGAGCTGATATGTCAGTGACTCACAATACAGTCTTAATTTTAATCTGGTTTTTATTAAACATACTCACAGAACACACTATTACATTATCTTCTATGCCCCATAATGTAATCCACGAGCATTAATAAGGCACACTGCCATTAGCATGAGAGCATTTAAATAGAAAGATAACTAAGCAGTTTGGAACCAACCCTCCAAGCTTTCAAATGTATTATTTATGAACAAACCTGAAAGAAACAGATGACTCAAGAGCAAGCTCAATACATGTTGTTTCACAGGGGAAGAGTTTGAACTCAGAATAAAGTCTACTGAGATATTCTAAGGGATAACATACGAAGATTTTGTGGCTCTTGGACAATTCTGTCAAGTTCAAATGAAGCTCCCTCACAACCCAAGCAACCTCCCTTCTCCAGAATGACCCATGAACAAACCAAAAGAACACAGTGCTCTGAGTAACACCAGCAGCAGCACTGCTGCAGAACCAGCTGCTGTGTTCCACAATGCTCAAAATGAAAGCCAGACCAAGCAATTCTTTCAAAAATAATTACTGAAGAAATGTGCTGCCCATATTTAGCATCTCTACAGTAGCTCAGATCAAGTGTGGATAGCTTATTGATTCTTTGAAGCAGGAAGGGTTTACTGAGCCAGCAATCAAAAGCTTAATTAAAATGCACTGAACCAAAGAAATCAGTGAAAAAAGAAGCAGTTTGTCCAATATGATAGATCTGTATGCAGGTGTTGTAAACTCAAGTGTTAATTCTTTCCTCATCTGAACATTTATTTTCTTGGTCTTTATGTGCATTCCATACAATGGATTACAAAGATGATTTCTAACAGGGACGAAACCTCCACACCTAAAAGTATATTGAATTTCCTTTCCAAAACTACTGACACATTTTTAATAGTTTGTAATGAAAGAAATAATCTTGGGATCATTGGAAACGTATTATGAGTCTATAAAATAAATCATGCTTTATTTGTTTCATAATAGTTACATTCCTTCAAGGGCTGAAAATATGAAACTTTATTCTTAACTCCAGCAATGAAGGATTCCATATTGTTCCATTACTAAGTCAAAAGTACCAACAAGGTATCAGAACTTCACTTCCAGAATTTTCATTTTATGTTTCATTGTATTTTAAAAAAAGTTATATCCGTAATGTTACTGTGACCAAAAGAAAAAATACTGTGATAAATTTCTTTAGACACTCCCTAATCTGTTTTCACACCTATCTTGACTGGTATCATTGACTCAGTACAGAAGATTATTCTAGAAATATTGTTTCCCAGTAGCATTAGGAAATTACTAATAAGATTTTTGCTGCTGGGCTCTTCCAATAATTATAAGAATGAAGACTGAGATTGTTTAGATAACTGAAATGAGACAACGGCTCTTTCAATTACTGACACAATTTCTCAGGGGGTGAAAGCTGAGGTACAGCATAAAGTGATCTAAATATCAATAACAAGAGCATTTTCTCTGCCTCAAATTCAGGAGAGCTTCCGAATGCACATAAAATGCAATGCCTCTGCACATCACTTGTACAGAGTAAGCTCCACTCCTCTGATTCCATAGATCTTTTGGAGCTATATTTTAAACTGCACTGCCACAGGGCACATGGAAAGAGATTACTCAAAAAGCAATAAACCTCATACTCTAATGAGCATGATTAGTGATTTGCTTCCAGGCCATGCTACCAGATCAAGGAAAAGGTTAAAGATGCACAGGCAGCAATGAGAGAGACAAAGGGACAGAGTAAATATTAAATGGTCAGATCAGATAAACACTATCCTCAGCCTACTGACTTCTGTCACCATGCTTTTGGTGAAAGCCATCTACATTATTGCATTTACCACCTTTTCTGAGACAACCCTTCCCAGGCAGCTGTAACCATGACAGACTGCTGCTCACCACATCCAAAGCGAGACTTCAGAGGCAAAGGACAAATGAATTTGGATAAACAGGTTGCATTTAAGGATGGACAGAAGACTTCCACACACGCCAACAATCCAAGGGTTCTAAAGATGAACTTCATGGCAAGCTGAACACGAGTCAGCAGTGCCCTGGCAGGAGAGCCAACTATGCCCTGGGGGCATCAGGCCCAGCACCACCAGCTGGGCAAGGGAGGAGATTGTCCTGCTCTGCACTGGGCAGGGGCTCAGCTCAAGTTCTGGGCACCACAATATAAAACAAATATTAAACTGTCAGAGAGTATTCAAAACATGGCAAAGAAGATGGTGAAGGGTCTGGAGGGGAAGCCACACCAGGAGTGGCTGAAATCACTTGGTCTGTCCAGCTGGGAGAAAAAGAGACTGAGGGAAGACCTCGTCACAGTCTACAACATCCTCAAGAGAGGAGAAGGAGGAAGCAGCATGAGGCTGAGTCTGGGGAGGTTTAGGTTAGAGATGAGGAGAGTTTTTCCCCGAAGGGTGCTTGGGCACTGGAACAGGCTCCCCAGGGCAGCGGTCACAGCACCAGCCTGACAGAGCCCCAGAAGTGTTTGGACAATGCTCTCAGGCACGTGGTGGGATTGTAGCAGTGTCCTGCACAGGACCAGGAGTTGGACTTCATGATCCTGATGGTCCCTTCTCAACACCTGTCCCCCAATACCAAATCTATCTGAACCATTTTTCTACTGAGACAAGATCAGGAAAAATACCTATACTATAACTTTATCTAATATTAAATGGCTAAGCTCAAATATGACCATTTCCCCACTCCATCACAGTCAGATGTCTTCATTTTAAAAAATTCCACAGAGTCAAAGGCAAAGAAAACTGAGTAAGCAATACATCAAACTCAATTATATTTCAAAGACAGGGCCTCTTTGGTTTGTTCTACTTGTCTCTGATTGCCTGCAAAAAGCTCACAAAGAAGCTTTGAAATTACCATCCCAGTAAGATTCCCACACTCTCAATGTTTGTGTTACTGCAGCCTGGCTGACCACAGACTCAACAAACGCCTAACATACTGACTTTCATAAAAGGAGCTATATCCCTGCTTCAGCTGGAGATACTTTATTCATTAAGACAGGATAAACTAGAAACAAGACAGAGAGTCTAATACTTACTTCCAAATTATTTAGGGCTATTACATTTTATATACTAACACAGCCTAAAATGTTTTAACTTGTAACTTTGGCTTTTAGATTCTGTCTTAATGAAATAATTTTGAAAATTAGCTCTCAAAACCCAAGACAGAATGGGATGGCATTCCAGAATATGAGGTGTCATTTATCTTCTCAAAAAACATGCCTGATTTTTCAGAAGTTAAGCTTAGAACAGAATGGGATAGCATCTTTGCACACAGTATCTGTTTTTAGAACCATCTTCTTGCTATCTTTCCTCACTAACTTTTCAGAATCACCACCTGAGAAGCAAAAGTTGTGTTTTTAAGTTGAAGGATGCAGAGTGAGATAGACGTCTTCTGCTCTGGCCACCAGCTTTCTTTTTGTACACATGGAGAAAGTTGACAGGAAAACAATGACAACAACAGTTGTTCTGACACCAGTATCAAAAGCACTCAACAGAGAAACTTGGCTTTTTAGCAATATCAAAGAGACTAAGACCACACTGAATCTTGCTGATTAATGGATAGGAGAAATTCAAATTGAGTTCACCTCAAACACCAAGCTGGCAGCTGATGTGAAGAAAATCAGCCTCAGTAATTCAGTGCTGTCAAGGAAGACTCAAGTTATTGCTATTGATTTGCAGGGACAACCTGTGTTGTGTTTCAAGGAGTCTCTGGTTAGGGGGTATATCAGATACTGGTGACTTAACTGGGAAATATTCTCTACTGGAAAATTCCTAATAGTAACTACACCCTATCTTGTACCACAGTAAACACATCATGGCTGAACATAGAGACCACAGAATTGTGGCAATACACTACAAAATTAGCAAAACAACAATGTTCGGACATTGGGAAGAGGGCTTTGGTTTCTTTGTTTTGGGGTTGTTTTTTCTTTTTTTGTTGTTTTGGGGTGTTTTTTTTTCTTTTTAATAGGAAAAAAAAATCAATGCAAGTATCAAAGAAGCTGACAGGAAAAGAAGGGAAGAGAAAATAGTATAGCAATAAAAAGAATAGCTCTACACTATAAAAAGGCACTGAAAAATATGAAAGCCACATTAATAGAAACTACATTATGCAAATAGTCTGCTATTCCTGTTTCATTCATCAACTTGGGAAACGTTGAAGATGTTAGAAAGCATCTAGAGTACTACTGATTTTCATCAGACAAAAAATCAGTTAAGACATGCAAAGCTTGCTAAATGGGATTCACTTTTCCTACAGCTTCCACAGGTTTTCCATATATAGATATCTAGGAGATCCCAGCTCAAAACAGCCTCAGCTACCTGAGGTAGCTCACACGTGCCAGCTAGATCAGGAGCCTAGAGCTGGAACTCCCTGCTCTCCCCGCACAGACCCCAGCAGAGGGTGAGTCTCAGGCTGATGGACCTGCATGTGCAAGAGAATGTGCACTGTGCACCCACACAGCTGAGGTCACAGAGTATGCTGCAGGAAAAAATAGCAGATATAACAGATGCAGTCATTAATGTACTGTTCTAACTAAACAAAAAGATTGCTTTTTGTTTCAGCCTAAAAATACAATTCGGGTAACATTAAATAAAGTGAACTTGCTCGCCATCAAATATGGCCAAGAAAGATTAACACCTGTTAATCACAGCTGCTTAAAACTCTTAAATGCTTCCCAAAAACTTCTGATTATAATACTAAAAAAAAAAAAAGGTTTCATTTACTTTATGTAAGCTTTAACAAAGGAAAAAGCAATCTTTTATTTGACTGATTTTGAGGGTAACTCAGTAGTCTCAACAGAATGAATCTTTCAGAAGTCTTTTTCTTTAGGGAACACAGGTAACAACACTGTTCTCTCTGTGAAATACACTCGTTCACAACTACAATATTGTTTTCATAATGAAGTTAAACACCAAAACAAGGAACTTAACTAATACTTCCAGGAAAAAAAAATATTCTACACCAAAAGAAAAAGCTATGACCAAATCTAAAACTAGAAAAATTTACAAGTGAGAGGAACTTCTGAGTTCAGGTCAGTAAAATTACATTCTTCATCTTGTCAAAAACTTTTGCTGACTTTATGCCAAGTTATATACAACTACTGCTACATTCTTTTCCAATCAAAAACAAAAACGTAGATCTAATCTACAGAAAGAAGAGCAGCGATCCTAACACCATCTGTGTGAGAGCCAGAAATTGAGTAACTTGTCCAGTATATTTCTTTGAGATATTTCCCCTTTAGAACTCACCTTTATTTATAAAGCATAGTGTTTAATTTCCCAGGAAAACTATCTTGGTGCAGGAATGAAACATAGCAACTGTAGAGCAATCAGTAAATCAAGTTTAAAAAAACTCATCCAGCTCTTATAGAGAATCAAAATGAGACTACAGAAGACTCCAATAAATGAGCCTCAAAGCAATCCATGGGTGCACATGCATAATTTGGCATTTGTATTTAGTTTTTGTTAAGTGCATTTTGCAAAGCTGGCAAGTGCTAAATTGGCCTGAATACAAGACAGTCCTGAATATCAAGTGACTCATTCTGCAAGAACAAATAACCCAAAGAGGAGTGAATTGCACCAGAGCATCTAAACCTGGCATATGTCAGTCTTGATGAAACACCCCAAGAGTGCCAGTGGAACATTAGGGAATTTGAAATGTCTCAGTGCAAAATCACTTTAAAGGATCCAGTGCAATCTACAGCAACCCAAACTGCAGTGCCTTGAGTCCCAGCTGAGGAGCCAAGTCAGGCCAGGACAGCACCTGCATGCATTCAGAGCCCTGAAATCCTAAGCCAGTCTAGCAACACCAGCACTTAGCTGCAGGGCTGGATAAAAGATTAGCCCAGACAATGAGTTCAGAATATCAAAGACCAAACAAAACAAACTTCTGCAGATTCTGGAGTCAAAGGGATCAGGGGAAGAGACCTGGGACACACAGAAACAGGGAAGTGTAACAGAAATTCATTTTTATCTCAAAGGTGGCATGGACATCATCAATTAATCACAGCCTTCTGCTTCACTAAATACTCCTTAAAGAAAGAGGAAGAAAGAAACTGAATAGGAAGGAACGATAAGGGCTGTCAAAACCAAAAGACAATAGTATCCAGCATTCAGTAAGTATTAATGTGGATAGGGAATCTTTTTCATTTTAAGAATTCTCTCAATAAATAATTCTCACAAAAACCTACAATTGCTCTCTTAAAATGACACTTTTTTTTTTTTTTTCCCTGGGATAGAAAGAAATAATCGTATTTTCAGTCATTTTTATGTTTCAGCACATAAAGGAACTTTCATCTACGTCTTTTCATCCCACTTCCTTCAGAATTTTCTTCCTACTCATTGAAAACTGTTCCCAGACCTTACAGATCCTTCGTAACACCACACAGCATCAAGCCTTGCTTTAACCTGCTAATGACAACACCAGTACCACAGACCCTTAGAACCACGTACTCTTTTTCACAGGGTTAGGAGCAGCCAGACACTAAATCACTAAAGACATCACCTAAGGAAGGTCTAATGACATGAAGAGGGAAAAAAAAGTAACAGAATCAGAAAGAAAAGACAAAGGAAAAAGCTGGAAAGCTTGGGTCTTTTGGCAAATAGCAGCTTTCCTGATTCTGGAAAGCACAAACCTTTGTCACTGAAGTAGGTCATCTCACCTTTCTATGCTTCAGACTGCAAATTAAGACAGCTCTTTGCTAATTCACTGTAATGCTGCAAAATTTAATGAACTTGGAACATATTTTTTCTTTTACAGCATGTCAGATTTTGTTTTTAAGATATTGTAATAAACAAGTTCTGCTGCACTTTTTCAAAATAATTTCAGAAAAGACACCTTTAGAGATCCATAACTCATCCCTGCTGCAGCTACCTCCTGATATCCCTCCTATGGAAACTGCAACAGAAACGTGGTGGTGATAGAGGGACCCTCACTCATGTTCTGTTTTCACTAGCTTTTCACAATGCTAATAACTGCTTTGGAGGACACAGGACTTCTTTATCCACAACAAGTGAAAGAGACAGAGAAGCATGCTTCATGATTTCAGTCTTTATTTTACAGAAAGACCTCAAACCATACTTGTTCCAGAATTCCAATACAGCTTCACAAGAAACAGTATCAAAGAACAGTATTTATAATTTTGCACAACAGCTGTGTTAGAGAAAAACAAAAACTGCGTGAGAGGCAGCAAAATTGTTACTGCTGTTCACAGCAAGAAGAAAAAAAGACACATCTGTCCTGTCTCATCCCTCTAGACTTCCTATCCTACTTCTCATCTTGAGACATGGAAATCAGTAGCAGCATCAAATGGATTAACAAGACAGGAGGTATAGAGCATTGCTAGTTCTTTCTGGGGTTTGGTTTTGTTTTGGGAGTTGCTTGTTTGTTTGATTTTAAATTCACACACACACAACCAATTCTGTAAGAAGTAGTAACAGAACTGAATTTGTTAAATCTAGTCTGAAAAGCTCATTCAAATTGATTCACATCTTGGGTAAGCCGAAGAAAAACAGTCTTTTTCTACCGCAAAATCTCCAAGACAGGTGATCAGCAAGAGCATTTATGTCAAATCACTCACTTGCATTACTTTATTTTTCCCAAATATACAACCTCTCAATTATATTTTTCCCCCTAATTGCTCACCTTTTCTTACTTCTTTGCAGTCTGCAGGACATGCTTTTAACAGTAAAGAAATCCTGAGCTCTAACTAAGCCCTCATACTGAGCATTTTAGTGAGTCAGTCTGTGCAGGACATCACAGTGCTTTCCTAGAACTCACTGTCAATATTTGGAAACTAAAATCATGGTTTTTATTGTGCATTTGGTGATTCTTCAGGGAGGCAAGTAAATTATCTTTCTCTATGCTGTGGTGGCTTGTCATTTTTAAGCCACAAAATTCATCTCCACTTTTTACATGAAAAAAACCTCTAACATATCAAACCTTGATATTAGTTGGAATACAGTCCTAGCCTAGAATTTTCAAAGCAGATGAAGTACATAAGATTCAACACTGAAAGGAAATCACAGTAATTAATACTTCTAAACTACTCTGAAAATTTGAATCATTTTTCCTTCTCCTGAAAATGAAAAACTATATACATTTCTGATTTTACAATACCACTTATCCATCAGTAAAAGGCTATAATTTGTTGCACACCAAATACCTTTAAAATCAAAGCAGAAGACTTTAAGCTAGGAAACTATTAAATATTCAAAGTAATCTTCTGCTATAGCTTGAGTCAAACATGACTTGAGTTGCACAGTGTCAGCTTCCAATTTATAAATCATTCTAGCAGTGTTATTCAAACACAACAGAAAGTAATCTTCTCCAAGTATTTGTACAGGAATTCCTCCGAGGAACAATAAGAGAGAGAACAGAACCAGGAAACACGTGCAAGTGTTAATAACTGGCAGATTTACAAACATGAAACATCCTACATACTTATTAAAAAATCATTTCAATGACAGCTGTTACACCTACTACCAAAAGCAGCTCTAATGAACCAGAGATTGTCAGATTATTACACCGTGGCAAGAGGACCATATAGGGACTAAACCAGAAAGACAAAACTGGGTGAAGCCAAAGAGGGCCATATAAAGCTTGTTCTAGCAACAAAAAGTCACAGGAATTGTCCATTAGCTGTTAGGAAACCTTCTCTCATGAAAAATTCTCCAATCTTCTCCATAGAAAATACCTTTAGGGCTTTTTCAAAAAGTGATAGTTATGACCAGTTATTCAATAACTTTTAACAGTTCCAGGGTATGAATGCAAATCAGAATTAATAAAAAAACTGAGATGAATTTGAGCCCTTCAACTAGGCAGGGCCTATTGAAACACACCACAGAGCCAAACCCACCCAAACCTCCAGCTACCACCTAGGAGTTTCTACCCCTCAAAAAGCTTGCTATGTGGGCTTAGCACAGGGAGTGTGTGCAATTTACCAAAACAACATGTTTGTAACAACAGTGTCTACACCCACAGGCAGCGTAGGCCAAGGGGAACGGAGCTGCCGAGGGAACAGATGCTCTTGGGAAGCTGAAATCCACACCATCCACGTTTCTGGAGTACAGCTTCCTTGGCAAGGTTTGTTTGGGTTGGTTGGCTGTGGGGGTTGGTTTGTTTGTTTATTGGGGTTGTTTATTTGCTTGTTTCACTTTGGTTTTTTGAGGGTTTTTTTGTGGTGGGGTGTGGGGGGGCTTTGGTGTTTTTTTGGTTGTTAGTTGGGGCGGTTTTTGGTTATTTTGTTGAGTCTTTTAAAAACAAGATCTAGCTGTATTCTGAGCCCACGGATCTAAAAGCCCATCCAGCGCCAGACAGCACTAGGGATGCTGTGGGAGCACACTTTTCAGTTTAGTGTTATCGAGTCTGCAAGCTCAGAGAGCTCCAGAAGATGAATCAAAGCACAGTGTGGAAACAATTGCATAATTCATTCTGAAAGTGCACATCTGAACCCCTCCACTTCCGTGGAGGCACACTGGGATAACCACACATGACCTGAGGCTGGGAGACATGCTGGTACTACAGCCAACCTACGAACCTTGAAGAATGACAAGAAAGTATTTCAAACAGGAAATTAAAAGATGTTTGCAAATGAGAATGCTCTAACACTGCTGAAAAGTAACACACTCAAGAGAAATAAGGAATTAATATGCCAGTACGTCAAGGGCTCTAACTGTTAGAAAATGGGAAAACTGCAGAAAAGGACTTGAGGATTAGTTTAACCAGGAATCAAAATATAAATAACCAAGTGCCAGAGGAACACAGGGACACAGCATGTGGGAACAAATTAGCAGGACTGTTTTACATAGAGATTGCACAGCATCCATTCTGCTGCACTAAGCACTGGTAAAGATTCTCAGCAAGAATGCTCTGCCCAGCTTGCCCACATTTCATTAAATATATCCAACTACTGTAGAGAATCTAGGTCAGAAATAAAGATGCCAAGAGATTTAGAAAACTACTTATAAGTGAAGTTAGGAAGTTCAGTACGGTTTACCCGGATTAAAGAACTGTGGCATTTTTTTGATAGGTTAAAAAACCTCAACAAATGAACAGCAACAAAATAATTTGCCCTTGTGTCCACCACATATGCATCAAAAAAATATCAGAAGCTCAACTCACAGAAAAAAAACCATTCCATATTAGGATATACAGAGTTGATGAATCAGATTCATACTAGCACAGGATTAGTTAAGTGCTGGAAGGTGTAATACAGGTTACAGTTTCCTTTATTACCTAACTTCAGGAGCATCTAAAAAAACACTCAGCTGGAGATGCTGCTGTTTGTAGAGGAATCTCACAGTGAAAACAGAGTAGATGAACTGCTGAGACCCATGCTAGGTGCACATTTCTATAATTTTATGATTTCTGTAAAAAATACATTCTTGATATTTTATTTTATTGTGTGCATACACATAAGCACAGAATCGGAATATCTTTATAATACTAATTTATTTTCAAATTTAATTATATTTAAAAATGTGCATATATTTATTGGACGTTACTATTTATCAACAAAGCACAATAATTCTCAGAGAATGCAGCTTACAACTCTTTTGGTAAATTTAGGCAGCTTTGCTTGTGCACTTATAGTGAACTAGAAGCAAGGAAGGTTTCTGTGTCCTCTCCATCACCAAGTATCTCACTCGGAGATTTAGGTATCACCATGCCCTTCCCAAACCTTACAGTTAACAACTTCTGACACTTCCAAATTCTTTATCAAACAATTTAATGGTAAAATCCAGCCTAAGTCTGCAAGTTAAAACACAATTCTCAATTAATCTCTAAATATAGAAAGACTATTAGAGGACCAGCTGGCACTTTAAAATGATGAAAGCCAACACTGTTCTTTGGCATCAGCACTAGCTGATGTTGCTAAGCTACTGCTGCTGCCCAGTTAGTTACACACCATCAGGTATTAAATTCATGCAGGCCACTGGGCTGTAGGAAAAAAAGAAAAAAAAAAAAAGACAGAGGAGGAAAAAAAAACCACACTCAAAATGCAGTCTTACACCAGTAAAACTCATAAGTAAAACCTCACCATGTGAGTCTATGAAGTGCAATACAGTTTGTGTCCATGATCAAATGATATACAGAGAAAAACAATCAGCCTTTGGTACTATTTAGAATCCATGTCATCTTTATTTTCCCTGTTAATTTACTTCAACCTGCTTTTGCTATAACTCAGTTAAGTTTTTATTGTTATGTGCCCTATGTTTGGATGAGTGAATTTAGATTTTTGTCAAATAAATTTCTTGATAATAATCAGGAGATTGTGCTTCTGTGGGTCAACAGGGGCAAATGAGAAAAACTGTCAGAAAGGACGATCATTTTTCTGTTATTAGAGCCTATGGAGATAATGTTATTTAGTATGTGATCACTGCTCCAAAAATTTCTTCTGCATTTCTGGCAGTTTCTATGAGATTACAGTAACATTTCCTAATTCTTTCATCACTGATCACACTTGTGATTTCCAGCTTTCAAATCCAATCCTGCACTTACTCTGAAGCAGCTCAGACAGCCCAGGTAGCACTATTATAATATTTAACAAACTTGGAGAAGACTCCAAATATCTTCCTAGTCACAAACATCATCTCCACAGTGCTTTTTCTCAAGCTCAATTCCATTTTTATTTAGGGCATTACTTTTACACCCTTAGCAAAGCTGTGTCATTTGGAATTCAACCTGTGTTGGTGCAGGAGGAGATAATTCTATTGGTAGAAGACAATTTTGACCACTAAAGAATCCTGTCCTCTCCATCATACACTGCAAGCATTAACTTTATGATTGTGATGTTTCTTCCCTTCCTCACATAATTAAACTAGGAGGAACATGATTAAGATCAATTACAAATTTAATGCTTTCTGGTTTAGGTTTTTTTGGTGGGTTTAGTTTTGGTTGTTTCCCTGTGGTGAATGCGTAACCAGGTAAAAAACTACACAGAATCATATTTAACCATTTTTTACTCTCAGTCAAGAATCAATTTGATTCTGCTAACTTTCCTCAGATCAACACTTCCTACAAAGGAGCTTAATGAAGGAGAGCAGTGGAAGAGATCACTAATCTACAGAACATGACAGAAAGCCAGTAGATGTTTAATTTACTGATGGAAGGGACACTTGGTAGCTGCATTCAAACACAAAGGTTATTGTGAGCTGGGAGCCAAGGCAACCTGACAAAAGCACCAGGGCACAGCCCCTGGCTGCTCAATACAGGAACTGGAGACCATCACTTCCACAGACAGAAAAGTTACTGTCAAAACTGCTATTATTACCTCATCAAGCAAAAGCATTTTCTCACTCTCACATTTTTTTCCTCCTGAATAACTGACCTCTATTTTGTAGGAAAACAAACAAACCAACCAACCCCTACAGGCAGTACATCCTTGAAAGATCAGCTGTCAGCTTACCCTGTTCTAGTTTGTTTCAACACCCCATTCTGAAATCCCTACAATATATATTAAAAAAACCCAACTCGAACAACATAAAATCCCAACAACCAAAAAAAACCAGACAACAAAAAAACCCCACTAAGCTAAAAAATCCCAAACAAATTAACAAAACACCAAACCAAAACAACAACAAAAAGTAAATCTCTGTGAAGAAATTACATTTATATTTAAGAGGCTTATTTCTATATGTCTGCTATTCCACATGATTAAAGACTATTAATCCATACCTCTACTAATGCTACTTTTATAATCCTAGATGTCTAGGAAAATATTCCTTGCATTATCTGCTGGCACATTCCTTAGTCTTCCTACAGTCCACTGGGTCAGTGAAATGACAGAATTCATTGCCCTTGCAACATGCTCTAGTTATTTTTTAAAAACATGGATAGGTTAAGCTAGAAAAGTTTTAATTTCTCAATCAAAGAAGGGCAAGAACTATTCATCACTATTATGTTTATTAGAGTTCCCTCAGCGTGTTTGTACAACCTCGTTATCCAATGGTAGAGCATATTTAGAGCTTACTAAAGTAACAGATCATCACTTGTCAGATGTGGAAACACAGAGGGAACAGATAGCACATTTCTTAAGAAAGTTCTTTGGGGACTGAGGAGGTGTGAATCTTGTCTGAGAACACACTATTTGCTTATTCTCATCTTCCCACTCCTCAAGCATTTCAAGTGGCAACCTGGGAAGCAAACATTTCTCCCAGCTAAATGACCAAAGTATTCTTTAGCAGACACCAAATACACTGGTTTTTAATACATTTTACTGCCTTACACTGAAGTTAGTGCCTGATTCTGAGAAATCCAGTAAACCACACTCCATCCAACTATAACTCTACTAACTAAAATAGCTATATGAGGTATCTTTTTCCATGCTAGAGAAACCACCCTCTTTATAATATACAAGCCTACCTTTTCTTTCTTAAGCTATTCACTGGCAATTTAATTGGAGAAGAAAGGAATCCTTTTTTGCAGATGTTTGTAAAATTATAATTTTTCATCTTCTTCGGGATGATCTCCTCAGAATGTATTTTTTACTTAATCCAAAGTATCATTATATGTATTTATACCATTAAACCTCTCATTTCCACAAGAGTCTACTGATTAATGTAATCACTGTGCATTATTGTTAATCCACAGGCTTCTTGTGGGTATCTAACAAATATAATCATTCTCTGCTTTCAGAAAACAAAACACTTCACAAAGCCTCATATTATTTTTAAGTATAAGCTTTTCACATCCTATTCACCTTTGGCACCTTCTATGGTCTGTGCTGTAAGTCAGAACTTCAAATCCACCTGCTTTGTTTGGTGCTGCTGAACTGCTTAAAACACTGCTCCAATTTCTAAAAGATCTAGTTTTCAAGAATTTGGGCTACAGCTCATTAATAGAGCATTCAATTTGGCATTAGATTCATTTTCTTGATTAAGACAACCACAGTAGATCCAAGGAAATACATTGTTTGGTGACTCCCAAATAGTTCCTAAATATAATATACCTAATTATAAACAAAACAAAACAAAACAAAAAAAAATCTAATTGAGTTTTATTTTCCAGGAGTTCTAATAATCTAATAAATTCATACTTTTCCATGGGTAAAATTTTTCACAGACCTATCCTGTTTCATTGATGTTATATAAGTCAAATCAGACACTGAGGAATGGAAGAAAGCTTCGGAATCCCAAAATAACCAATCTCCAAAAATTTAAAAAAAAAAAAAAATTGTTTGTTGCAGAAATTTCAAGCTTGAAAAGTAACAGTAACTCTCAAATTGACTCATTTCCCCCCCATTTTTTCTTATCTTCTCTAATTTTTTCAAAATAGGTTAATTAACAGGATAATTACTTGTATAGTTCGGAACCAAAACAGCTGATTGAGGCAAAAACCTCAAGCTAACCCCAAACAACTCATACTGGAAGGCAAGTTTTTAAACTGTCAGGACACCAGAAGGAGCTATCAAGTGGCATGACAATTTGCCTAGTGATGAATTCTAGTCCCACAAGCAAAAAGGGCATTGCTGCAGGGGAAGGTACAAGGTCAGAAGGAGAAANTTGAACAGGATAATTACCTGTATAGTTCGGAACCAAAACAGCTGATTGAGGCAAAACCTCAAGCTAACCCCAAACAACTCATACTGGAAGGCAAGTTTTTAAACTGTCAGGACACCAGAAGGAGCTATCAAGTGGCATGACAATTTGCCTAGTGATGAATTCTAGTCCCACAAGCAAAAAGGGCATTGCTGCAGGGGAAGGTACAAGGTCAGAAGGAGAAAATGGTTTTGCTTCCTTCTGCCTTCCTGCCTATTAGTTCAGGTTCACAAACCAATGATGGGTATGATGGAGCTCTTGAGACAATCCTCACCTAGGACTGACAGGTATTTTCACTGGGGATCACTTCTCCTAATAGCTGGTTTGATATTGGGTCTTTCAGACACTTGATTCACAGGAAGGGCAGTGAAGGAAGATTGGCACATGGTCTCTGGTGGACACCAAATGCCATTCTGATACTGGTTATACTTATTATCTGTACAACACTTTATTTACTGTCATTATTGCCTTTACAGTAAAGGTTCTTTTCCACTCAAAAGTCAAATATTACATACCAAGAGAAATGAGTCTGTCAAACCACAGTGTAAGTATTTGTAAAGCTCAAAGGAAAAGCTGCGCTGAAGATTTAAACTACTTAGGTAGGAAAGAAAATATTTACTGAATTAACATGAACTTCAAAAGCAGATAGCAGTGTATTAGTATTGTTGCTAGTTACTGCTTATTGTAATGATATTTCACAGGATCTCAAAGTGTGGCCTGACAGTGAAGCTTTATTCCAAATTTCATAAGGAGTGAAGGAAAAATTTTAAGGGAGGAAAGGAAGTAATTCTAAATTATTATAAATTCCTCAGGCCCAGAACAATATATGTCACAGAAGAATAAGGACAAGAGGCACCTGTCAGGAACTCCTTAAAAAGCTAATGTCTCCTCTTGTACCAGAACAAGCGTGAACAACTGGTTATGTGAAGGACTTAAGTCTATACATTAAATCTGACTCCTACCTACTTCTGTCCTTCTGAAAGGGCAACCATTGCTGGTTGATGCAGAAAAGGCAACAAGGACAAGTTGTTAACATTTTCCCCGAAGTGTACAGCGTTATCAGACAGACAAAGTGCACCTGCCAGCCCATCTGTCCTGCCCTCACCATTCTCTTTACTTCCACACAGCAGGTTCCATGGTAGGAGTGTCAGAGATGCATCAGAGAAATCATGTGGTCCAGCTGTAAGAGAGCCCTGCAATTACAGACACAATGATAATGTGTCTCAAGGGCATGAGCCATTATCCTACATGTATTTTCCGTCCTTCCCCACCCCTCCACTCCAGTGGTGTTTTGTGGCTTGCTTTGTTCGGGTTTTAATGTTACTTTGAACATGAAAGTTATTTATAACACTCTGATGTATCTAAATAAATATCCGCTCCCTAAGTCAACATTTTTCAAGTATGCTTTATAACCAAATATTTGTGAAAAACTCAGAAATATTCTTTTTTGATGCTCCCTTTTACTCTTTACGTGTAATGAAAATTTATTTTATATGAAAACTATTATGTTTAAAACCACTGCAAAATGAAAACTCAAATCAAGCACTTCTTGAATTAATATTGCTCTGTTGGAAAGCAATTTTCAAGGCAGCAAGGACTACAACAGCATCCGTTTAG
>VZTR01033191.1:269949-318816 GCA_013400775.1 Chaetops frenatus | reverse complement strand
GGCTCGGCGTCGTGTGCGAGGCGGGCGCTGGGCGAGGGGCCCGGCCCGAGGCCCCCCCCTGCACCCGGACGGCGCCCGGGCAGCGCCTCTGGGCCGGGCCCGCTGCTGCCGCCAGGGCCCTGAGGGCAGAATCGTTCCCACCTGGGCTTTGTGCTGCAGCGGCACCTGGCAGCCTCCCCCCTTGCTCTGTGTGCTCCCGTCCAGCGGCTGAGGAAGGGCAGGGCTGGGTCTCCGTTCTGTGCAAAAGGCATCTTGAACCTTGTTTATTTTTTAGGTTTTTCTCCTCACAGCAAACCATTACCAAGTCTCAGGTGTAGCATCCTCAGTAGCAGAAACATATCAAGCTTCTAATTATAAAAACTTCCCAGACATGCTGCTGCCAACACGGTCTAGCATGGTAAGGCTGCCCACAGCACCTGAAGCCACTCTTCTGCAGAAGGGAAATCACAGTGATTAGGTATCAACTGCGAACAGCTTGGCCTACTCATGAAAAACACACAAACAGAATCCAAAGCCCAGTTAATCATCTCTCTATACTGCAGGATAGTTTAGGTAGTAAAATTATGCCAAGTTTAACATGTTTGAAGCACCATAATCTGCTAGAATGGTATTTTCTTAGATACAGGAATTAGTACATGTAGTCTACATATCTGTAATTCTGTCATGTTCATACCAAAAAAGCCCAACCCAAACAGCACATGTAAACCAGGCTTATAGCTTTGTATTTGGGGCTCTTCTTTTCTTTCAAGAACTTCTATTAGCATTAAATAGTTTCCTGGGGAGGTAGAAGGGAGAAAGTGTGCCTTGACATGAAAGTGTCAGAGAGTAGGTCCCCTCTTTTCATACAACATCCAGATGTTTTACTGTAACAGATGAACACAAGAAAGCTTGCTGCTTTCAGCTTAATTCACTGCCTGTGTCACAAAATATCTTAGGATAACAGCTGCTGTCACCCCACCAAGGCTAAAATACTGCTCCAGCAGTGCAAGCCATATTTTAATCAGAGCCAAAAGCACCTGACAAAACTCTATACTGAAGAAACAGCTGATCTGCTAAAAGTTCTTAGTCAAATGAAGAATTGTACTACAGTAACACTGCCCATAATCAAAAGAAGAGTTAGCTTACAATGACATAGACTGGGCCTGATGACAAATGAGAGTCAGCTAGAAACAACACGCCACTACATATTCCCAACTGATATTCCCAAATTGACTGCTGGCACCAAGGGTGCTGCCTCCCATCTGAAAGCCCAGGCAGAACAGATAAACAAGTGGGAATATAGGGTTATAGATCACATTGAGTTTTTTCTTATACCAGCTCACACTAAAACTAACTTCCACTTGTATTTATTTAAGTAGAACTATTTGCTGTCCAACACTGGAAACGTCACTTCAAAATACCCCTTTCAAAGTCAATGGAGAGTCTGTGTTCCAATGTTCTGCCAAATAGAATGAAAGGTTCTAGCAAAAAAGAAACAAAACCAAAGCCTAGGTGCAAACTGAACCTGTGCACTCTCCATGATTAAGCAGCTCATTCTCCAACAGGACAGAAACACTTTAGGTTATTCAACAGCAGGACAATTAGAAACCTTAATAAATGCATTTGAGCCTCTTTCTGGGTGCTCTCATTTAGGAACAAGATGGCCCTAGGGCTTGGAAAAATTAGGACACATTACACTGGGGTGTGAATTTACATCTCACTAACTCCCTGTGCTCATACTATTGTATGCATTACAGGCAAAGCAATTTACCTTCATTTCCAAGGACTTTCTAACTTGGATAAAAAAAAAAAAAAAAAATTAAAAATCCACATTTGTGGGTACTCCAGAGGAAGATCTGGCACTGCAAATCCACATGCTCATCTGCTGTCCATGAACCTCACATGTGGGTAAGCTCTCAGGTAACCAACACTTCCACTGCTTCCAATACAGCCACCTAAGGCTGCCAGAAGACAATTATTTTGGCTTCCAGTGGAACCCACAGGACTTTAGATCATGTTTTGTTCACTTCAATATTCATGAGCATTCAGATGTAGATAGATACTGTTCAAGATCTGAATTAGCTCTGGATACACTTCTTGCTTGTCTTTGAAGAGCCTTAGTTGCTGGATTTGTTTAAGAATTATCTGAGAGCAATTAGGGAAGTAGTACTGTCCCTAATTTAAAGTTACTTTGCTGAAGAGATCTTTTTACAATACTTCCAATTGGTATTTTTCAATGCCAGATCACTGAGTGTAACTGTAAATGGGATGTGGTACTGAAATTTCTTCCAGAACTGTGGCCACAAAAGCTTTGGAATAGCTTATATGGGAACACTATAAACTACTGATATTTAATTTACCAAATAATTTGTTTCCCAAAGGCAGCCAGAGGGGCAGTACATATCAGACCTTATTATTAGCCTGTTAATACCCATCAAAACTCAGAAGCCAGCATGATAATGATGCCACCTCTATGGTTACTGTCAGCACCGTCAGCCTTTACTGGCTCCCACCAGTTCAGAAGGCAGCTTCACACTCAGGACTGTGTTAATGGATAGAAGTTTGTATTTATTCTACCTCACTTTGCACTGCAGTGAATTTCATGCATGTCTCTTCAACTGTTATTTGAGAGGAAGCAAATGGTATTTCCAAGTATGACAGAATAGGAAAAGGAGCAAAGAGAAGTAAATTCACAGTTACAGTAAAGCCTCTCTTGCTGTTACACAGGTGCCCTACAGGGTACAGATATTGAAAGCCTGTCCAAGGGCCCTGCCACTGTCCCTTACCTACAGCATGACTCAGATCTGCTTCCCTTACATGATCTTATTTGAGGCAGCCCCTGTATGTCTGTGTATGCAGCTTTCAGGACTTACTAAGCACTGACAAACCAGACTGTCCCACACAATGAACATCCTAAAGATGTAGTGGTAGTTGGTCAAATGAGGTGGTATCAGTCCTGAAAAATAAAATGTAAACTTTATCAACACATACACACAAAATGAGAAAAACCCACAAATCTTAATGTATCCCCTTCCATATCTAACCTTCATCATTCATCTTGATATCTTGACTTAAAATAGATGTATTATTCTAGTATTAAAGAAGTAATTTCTCAGCCATTCAGATGTTGCATCCTTAAAACACCAGCAGTAGTAATTCCGCTTCCTATGTCTACCCTGTTGATTCCTCAGAGGGAAACAAGTATCCAGACCACATATAATAATTTCTTGGCACATATATAAAAAAAAATCAATTGTCTTTTTCCATGGCTACACCTTGCCCTGTTCTAAAAGTAACTTGCCATGCACTCCAACAAACTTTATCTCAGTTTACCAGGAACCATATCCAATATATCTAATTTTTACAGAAGTAATGAAATTGGTTTATGGATATAATTACCTAAATATAAAGACGGTATCATTGGCAGAACTGAAGAGCAACTTGTTCTCACATGCCAGCTTCTAAGCATGTAAGAATATTTGATTCCAAAGGCAACAGAAGCTGGTATTTCAGTACACTAAAAAAGAAATTTACATTTTCTCGCAGTTGACAGTCAATCTTCCTTATGTTTATCTTCCCAAAGATTGTACTGGGCAGGGACAGAAAGGAGGGCAAGACAGTAAATAATAAAGATTTCTTTATCTATACGCAACATCCAATTGTAATCAACATCTTGCAGGAAGTACCCTGCTTTACTAGCCTTAGGCTTTGAAAATATAAAGAAACCCTCATCTAAGCAGATACCAAAATGTGTCAAAGACAACAAGACAATACATGCCAGTGCCCACCAGTTTAAGAAAGGAATCATGGAGTTAAATCTGTAGACTTAAAACCTTATGGTGGCACTGCTATCTTTGGTATTATTTTGCTTCCTGATGACTTAATTTTCTTAAAATAGGATAACTGCCTCTGACAGCCTTGTAGTTAATTAATGAGCCTCAAAAATAAAAATCCTCTTCCCACCTACCTGCTTTTATACTAATAAAAGTAGCCACTGTGCTTTCACTTGGCAAATCAGATGTACAATGACACTCCCAGTCCTCTCTTTTACAGTAATTTTTCTGTGGAAGTGAACGAAGAGCTCACAAAGCACACCAATTCTGTGTACAAAAATCTTATTAATAAAAACTTTTAAAATTACAGTGAAGATCAGCAAACTTTGACTAAGACCTGCATTTGTGCTTGAAACCTAAGTGCCTATTTATGAAAGCTTTTAAAAGGATATATGAAAACCAAGAGCATCTGTCTCACAATCACCAAGAGCCCTGTGATGAAGCACTGCCTGGACAAAGTCTGCTTCCAAGGAGTAGCACAAATAAGGGGAACTGTCACATCTCCACTGTAGGCTGCAAAACACTATCCTTGGTGGGCTGATTGTGCACAGAGGAACGATTGCCTCACTTTTCCCTTTAAGGACTTGGGGTTATATGTGGGTTCCTGAATTTCTCAGCTTTTCTACACTGTCTACTACCTGTGAATTGGTCTGTTACCCCAACCAGTCATCGACCTGAAGGAGACAGAGAAAAGTACCTGCCATTACTTTACAGCCTTTACTGTAGTTCCTCATGTTTATACATAGAGGATAATCACAGATTAGTTGGTTTCACAAAAATAGCATCCTTTAACAACATAATCTAAGCATACATAAAACCATAGGATTTACTTCTGTATGTAAGCCAAAAGGGTTTTAAAGAAGAAACCTTTGCAGATAAAAAAATTTAAAAGGCCTAAATTTTCATGCTTTAATCAGAAAATAGTCTGGGTCTCTTCTTAAGAAATACCTACCTTGGAAATACTTCCTCCACGTGAGTGTCCTGGAGTGCTACAGACACCACTGAAATCAAGATAATTGCTCTGCATTTTATGAATGCTTGAAAGTTTACATTGGGTAGACGTGATTGGATCTGAAAAGCAGATTGCCCTGTGGTTTTACAAAAGGCAAGCTAGAACTCAGATTTTTTTTTATAATGAGACAGATTTCTTTCCCAGATGATCACCCTTGGCCTGGCAGAAAATTAAATCCCTGCAAAAAAACCCCAAAAAGCATAAACCGAAGAAGTACCTGGTATTGTCTGTTCAAGCCTCAGCAAAAATAAAACTATTTTAATCAGGAGTTCAGTCTAAGAAACTAAAACATGGAAAAATATATTTATCCAATATTATACAAGAAGTTTGAGACAGCAGTTTTTGGTGCATTAAATCATATCACTTTTCTTCTGTAAAACTTGAAAATGTGCAACACTTCTGTATATAAAGTAACAAGCAATAATGATCAGATTCCTTACTGATCCCATTGCCAAGAGCAAAAAAAATGTGGTACAATTAGCCAGTTCATACTGTCTTTTAAAATGACTAGACTTTATGGGGCCAGAATCTACTAGATAAAATATTTTCTACTATAGAAATTAAGTAGCTGAAATTCCCAAATAAAACTTAACAGAATCACTTTTAATAGTGCACAAAATCAACATTTTAGCTAAGCCACTAAAATCCAGATGTAATTTTAAATCAAGAGTTATTTTATACCTTCTCAAGTAGGTTTTTATTTCCTTTACTGAAAGAAAAGTGAGTTACATTTTTTAAATTTTAAGTCAAAGATTTAGTTTTCTGAGAAAAACACCTCAACTTCTTACACGATTCACAAAATAAAATTTTCAAGAAATTAATTTGTTTCGTTTACAGGTAGGTAATTTAAAGCACTTAGAATGAAAAAGAAAGCAGTCCATAGTCCCTCCTCTAAGTATCTTGCCGAGATTGTGGATTTTCTAGTAAAGGACATAGAATCTACTTGTGGGATTCTACCTATTCTTAGACATGAACATATCCCTGAGAAGATAAAGGAGAAAAACTTCCAATCACTATTAAGTAAAAATCATCAAAATATTAGGAAAAAACTTAGACACACTTTCTTGGAAATAGCTTGTTAAAAGCACATAGTCTTTCCACTTGTCATCTGTACATGAGAAAAGCTGTAAATACAGGGCAAAAGGATCTTCCCTGAAGAATAAGGAACTGGTGTTTGGTGGCTGAGACATTCCAGTTTTCTGCAGAAGCATGGGGTAGGCAATATAAATAATTCAAAGTTAGCTTAGCTGCTCTTAGCAATTTAGTTAAAACCTGATAGATGAACACAGCTTTTCTACTTTGGATGATTGAAGGGACCAGAAAGACTATTCAGCATGAAAATTCAGGTGAGGTGAAGTTAAGGTTTATTAAAGTGACTTTGATTCTTGGATGAAATTATAATTCATACAGGGCATTTATTTTATGTGAAGTTGCTACTGAGATTTATGAAACCAGTCTCCAACATACTGGATAATTTGTGAAATGCAGCTGCAAATCAGAAGGCAAAAATGGCTGTCTGGATGTATCTAAAACACATTCAAATTAATCGAAAGCATAGTTCAGTATTTTTTGCAATAACTGGCCACACATGAGGAGACACATGAACTGTAGCAGTTTTGCCAGGTGTAAAGTGATTTAACTGCATACTAGCACACCAAAAGGACTGTAGTGAGCAGAAACAGCTCAGAAGCTGCACAGTTTTGTTCCCTTGGTGGAACACTTCCATGGGTAAGTTGGAGCAGCCCTCAGGGCTTGCCCTTCCCTGCCCCATGGAGCCACCCCCCAGCCCTTCCTAACCCAGCTGCAGGGGCTGTGCAGCCCTGGCAGGCCCTGGGACACTCATCCCCCTCCCCTGGACACGAAATGACCTCAAGCAGAAGCAGCCTTGTGGTGACACTCAAGCCCCTACACCTCTTTGTCCCCTTGCTGCAGACAGGGAGACAGCAGGACTGTACTGTGAGCAGAAACCTGCAGGTATCAGTACACCGGGATAATATTTTTTAATCTATATCCTCTTCTCCAGTCTAGTATTTTCCACCAGTACAGCTGTATTTCTGCAGACATTTACAAACTCTCCTCACTCTCCTTTTTTGCTTACCTGGCCCCCATGATCCTCTGCATTTCTCTAATCTTCCTAAATACCTCTAACCTTTCCTAAATAACTCCACATAGAGCTCTGTATTAGGTTTCCAGAGCAACAACATGCAGAGTAAAAAGAGAAAAATGACATAATTCTCCAATCTATACTTGCAGAGTACACTGGAAGTTTTATTAGGCTATTATAACTTTCTGCCTTTTTTTTTTTTTTTTTTTTTTTTTCTTGCGCAGTTTTTTTTTGAAAAAACAAATTTTCAGAAAAAAAAAATGTTTCTTTTTTTTTTTTTTTTTTTTTTTTTTTTTCCTGGCCAAGTCTATTTTGAAAACAGAAGATTTCAGGAAAGAAAATGCTGTCATTTGTTTATTTGAGTGTCACACACTATTGTAGTATCCATTTGTTTTAAATGCTGATGAAATACAGAATGTATTTAGGACCAAACCCAATCTAGTTGCCCTAAATTGAGAAGGGTTAAAACCCCACTGCTCTGATGACAGCCAACCAGATACACAGCACTCCCCTCTGCAGAATGGCACAGCTGAATTTGCTGCTGAGGATGACTAAGGATTGAAAAGTTTAGAGAGCCAGATTTCACACTTATTAATCTAACCCCTTAAATCTCTTTTGGATTTTGTATGTTAGACCTTTTCAAAAAATTATTACACTTCCTACTTTCACCTGTATTCAAGATTTATGTTTTTAAGTCAAACTTACCATTCACCTCTGTCCAAGCATTGCAAATGAACTTTTTCTAACTTCAACACACTGGCTGGAGAGAGTGGATTTGTTTTCTGAGGTAGAACAGAACACTATTTCCTTAAAACAAATATGTCTGAGGAGAAGCTATTTCTTCTGAAATGCATCACTCATGGACAATATTATACCTGAATAAATTCCTGAGGTATGTGGGGTTCTTAGGCATTATATGGACTGGCTTTTTTGTAACAGAATGGCATATACCTATATATATATATGTATACACACACACTTACTATAAAAGAAATTAGGTTGACACAAGTCTTACTGTACACTTTCTGAAAAAAAGTCGTCAGGAGGAGATAACTTGTGCATAATTATTTTTTATATATTTATGATTCAGGTACAATCAATATATGAAAAAGCCTTTATAAACTTGTTATCCATATGTATCAAGAATCTTTAATTTTGTTGTATTAAGTCTAAGTGGCTTATTTATTCACAAAACTTTAACTTCCCTTTCAGCACAGAAAAATATGGAACAAGTCAAGAAATTACATTTGTTCTGTGAAAAGCTACTCCTAACTGTCTACTTAAAGCAGTATAAAAATGCAATATTCCATTTTTGACGGTGTTCTGAGTGTTGGTTGTGCTTTTTTTGAACAGCATGCAAAGCTTTCTTTGCTCTTCAAAGTGCTTTTAAAATAGGGCATTCATTCAACACAGGTGGCAATTCTTAAAGCAGTTTTTGTGTGGTCAGAAAGCACATGGCCAAGTTTCTATCAGAATTAAGACTCTTGTGTTGGAAAATGCAAAAAAAAGATCATGGGTCCTATGATTCAGCAGAGCTCCAGTCCAGAAGGAGCAGCTCACTCCAAGGAGGATTCCTAAAATACACAGGCTGGCTGTGGCCAAGGCAATGGGACACTGGCTGATTATTTGTGCATTTTGAAGGTTCTGTCACTGTTCTACAAACAGTAAATCTTACCCATGCAAATGACTGCACCCAGTGACACTTCTAGAAGATGGTTTCCTCAAAAGGAAAATAATCTCTGTAATTTCCCATACAGTGTTTCTTCTGAAAGACAGGTTCTTTAAAGGAATTCTTCCTATGTATTTTCAAAAGGAGCTTACTGTTGGCCTGAGGGGAAATAAAAAAAATCCCTGTGGAATATCAGTGCATAACAAGCAGTGTACTTTTGTGGCTGCCTAGGGAACAGTGCTGGCAGCATCCCTTGCCACAGTGGCCTGAGGTCTGTAGAAATGACAGGTGGAATGAGTCTCTCTTTGGTTTTGGCAATGCCAAGATGAGAAGGATTTAATATGCTGAAGAATTGTATTCCAATGCCAATCTCTGTTTTTTCGTTTCTTATGTCTCTAAATAGAATGTTTTTGGTGATAATTTAAAAACAAACAAACAAAAAATCTTACACATCCCTCTTATATTATGGTGGTTGTCACAGACTAATACAGGGAAATCCGGCAAAAACTATATAGATGGAATGTAAGCCAAGGATATAAAATGGTTTGGCAGAGAAAAAAAAACCCCTGCAGGATTTATTATAAAAACAATAATACAAAAGCACTGAATAGAGAGGTGTACATACAGAAAAAGCAATTACTCTAACAGAGTGTTAGTTACTATGACAAGCGTACAGACTTATACAGACTTATCTGAACTACCAAAAATAATTAAGCAGATTGTTTCACTACCCTTCAAACAAAAGAATTAGTGAGAAATTTCATTCAGGCTTTGTGCTTCTTTCTCTAAGAACCAGGAAAATTAACAAGGTCAGCTTGAGTACAGCCAGGATTACTCTTCAGTATTTTAGCACAATTCTTAATACTTTTTCTTTTTTTAATCTCCCTCTTGTTAAAGCATTTCTTCCCAAGGGGCCATTTGATGGTTTGCCAGCCTGTTCAGTGCCCTCTCATTCACCCTGCAGCAAAAAGCATTGCTCCTCCTGGCACCACCAGGGCCAGGGCCAGGGCCAGGGCCAGACTCACCCCTTGCTCAAACTGGTACCATTTCACACACATCCCCTGCAATGAAGTGATGCCGCTGAAAGGGCACTGGAGCCTGAGTTAGCAAGAGCAATTTGGAGGCAGTGGCTCCATTACACAGAATATGAGACAGTTGGATTAGCATTTCAAGTTTTTCTCTGAGTGTTTCAGGCCCCTGGGTAGGAGTCTATGTTGTACTGTGGAGCTGAATAATTCAGAAGGGAGTCCCTTAGGAGAACAGCTGTTAGGTAAACACTTCAGGAAAAACCTAGTTTAGTAAAGGCCTTTAAATTATATTTTTCTTTCCCACTGAAACCCTAATTATCTCTCAGTAGTTCAGAAGATTTTGTTTCAACCTAACAACCGCTTAATGCTCCCTGTTCTCCTCACATTACTGCCTGAACAGTTTCTCTGTAGTATCACATAATCTCTAATCATTACAAGGGTGAAATGTTCCTGGGGTTGGAAAAATAACTATAAACTTCAAGAACTGAGAAACAATGGGGGGAAATCTGCTATTCTGCTTGTGCTTCTTACCCTGATGAATTCTTACAGCCATTCAAACAGAGTTCTGAAGGCTACAGGTACTTCTCAATCCTTTTTCTTTGTGATGTTCTGCTTTACCAGCTAAGGAAGTTGACACCTGTTAGAAAGTCATTCCTTTGATTCACACAGGACTTGCAGATACTTGCCTTAACCTGTGCTCTTAAAATAAAAGCCAAACACAGTTAGAGAAGAATAAGGAGTTATCTCAGTATTTATTAAGGATTTCTGGATGCACCCAGGAGAGTGCACTGGCAAATGCCCCGATCAAACATCCTGTGTATACAATTGTAGAACTGTGCACATTTGCATATTGGCATATCTATCACAGATTCCCCAATGGAAGGCTCCAGAGAAGCCCCCTATTGAGGAATGTCCCCCCCTGCACGAGTCTATTTTAGTCTACAAAATGTGTTCTGAAGAGGACCTTGGTGTCTGGGGCGTTCTGACCCCCAACTCCAATGTTCAGTCTTTTGGCTTAACAGAACTTTGGGTCTAAGCTACTTATCAGGTTTAGGGAATTACAAGTATGTGGGTTAAAAGCATTAGGGATACACTAAAGCTGCATAAAAGTGTATGGCAAGAGGAATATGAGAGGGATATAAGAAAAAGCAAAAATCATAATGGCATCATTACCAGGTAAGGAAATTGACACCTATTGGAAAGTCATTGCTTTGATTCACACAGGACTTGCAGATACTGTCAATGGAGTTCATCCCCAGGCATTTTGCTGCTCTGGGTCACCACACTTGGTGTCCTCAGAAAATTGTGTCTGATGTGCTTCCTGTCAGGGAAGGCTATGGCTATGCTCAAAGTTTTAGGGTTTTTTGTTTTTAAGAAAAGGATTACTCTAAGTGTTCTGCTGCTATTAAAGGAACATTTTTACTTTCAATGTAGAGATAGAAGCTGACAAAATAACATATTGTTCACATAAGGCAGGACTGAAAACCATCCTGGCATATAAATATTAAATAATGTTTCCAATATGATCTGTGCAACTGAAGGACAATTACAGCTCTCCACTTCCTCTCCCAGACAAAGCTACTGGAAGAATATATCATTTTCAATGAGATTTTATAGCATTCTGTAATTTCTTCTTACCTTTGTATATTATGAGTTACTTTGCTTTCTGCTGTGTGTGTATACAAACCTATTTTTTATATTTATATTTTCAGTTGATTGCTGGTAAGTATAGAATTAAATATGTAGCCTACGCCACTGTGGAAATTGCTTATAGGCCTCAGTTGCTATCCTGGAGGAAAGTAAACTCTAAATTAAACTAAAATCTACACTAGAATTACACTTTTAGGGAGACAAAAGTAATCCAAAACAGATACCTACTCTGTGTAATTCAGAACTTGGGTAAATTCCAAATGTTCCCTTAGGTTATCAGACTGCAAAGGAAAGGATGTCTGTCAGGGTACTCTCAAAGAGTCTACCACAGTATTTTTTCTTCAGAAATCCATTAAAATTGTTTCTTTGATCAAACTCTCAGGAAACATTCTAATTTAAAGAACTAGAGAACTGTGACTTAACAAGTTTTGCACTCTTTTTAAGAATTACTTCACCTTGTCCACTTCCTCTTGCAATTTTCTTCTATGAAAATTATTCTAACCACATCCTTTCTTCTCTTCCTTGTATCAGCTCAATGATAAATAGACTTAATAGGCCTTACAAATCCCAAATAGACAGGTGGTGCAATGATGGACTTGCCATTAGCTGCATTAGCACAATGTATCTTAGGAATTTCAAGGTATAAGCACATTGAGCTATTACAGGCAATTTCAATAAATCACAGAGCATTTAATTTAAGTCCTTTTTAATATCAATATTAAAAATATAGATAGAACTGTCAATAATACAAACAGGTTTGATATACTAAACAAGCTGAGTTTTTAATTATTTTCTATCCCATAAAAATAAAATTTTATAATCCAACAAAAGTAGGACTCGATTCTTTAATTCACAATATAAAATGTTATGGTTGGTAGCCTTTACATTACTGGGCTCAGGGCCTGACAGCTTCCATTCCCTCATCTGCTGTGATTCTTTTTCCAAATCTTAGGACATTACAACCATTGAGGAACAACAGTAATTAGAGCACAGACAGCACTACAGGCATCAGAGGTTTCTGAGCAAGAAGAAATGCTGTAACTGAAGAGGACAGCTTTGAAGGAATGAGGATAATTTTGCTTTACCAAAATTGGAGTAGAGAAGAGGATAAAGTGAATATTCAGAGTACGTATAATTGGTCAACAATGAGTATATGACCTTCTCAGTACCCTTTTTCAAATTTTTTATTTTTACTATAAGGGTAGTCAAATAGAGGAACAGGTTCCCTGAAGTGGTGACCTCCATTCCATAACAGGAGAGGGACTGATCATTATTTTACTTATTTAGGGAAAGCTACAATGGATCAAGAAAAAACAGAAGTGAAAGATCTGAGCTGTTGTATGGAGTAGAAAGAACAATGAGGCTGAATCCAGAGCACATCTGCAGCCTTCACCTCAGGACACACAAACACAGGAAAGAAGCTGCCCCTCTAGCACAGCCTGAGATCATGTCACTGGGAGCTAATATTCAGGGAGCTGGGAAGGGTGGTGTTGGGAATTTGAAAATAAGCCTGGATATTTAAGCCCTGGAATTAAAAATACCCACAAATGAATGATGCTCCATTCTAAAAATCCAACAAATTAATTATTCCTCCAAACAGAATGGGAGTGTGTAGTGTAAAAAACATAGTTAACACAGTGGACCAAAGCCACATGTATTGGCATGACTCTCAACTCCCCCATTTCCTGGGTTTTGAGAAGACTGATATTATCATGAGAAAGGTGGAAGATGAGCAAACTTAACCCCATAATAAAGTTTTGGGCTGCCACTAAGCAAAACACAGTATTTTTAATATCCTAGGAACTGATCTTATTATGGTACCCAGTAAGTTACCCCCCCTTAATTTGAACAGTTTCTAACTATATTTAGTCTGTTAGTAGATATTAGCTTGCTTACAAAGTACACTCCCTGCTGAAGACAACATACACAAAAGCTACCACATACAAAAGCTTACCCAACTGCATAAGCTATTGGAACAAATCCCCTTGGGCAGCATCAGAGAGCAATCTCATTTCAGTACAGCACAGCCACTCTGGTCCTCCTCAACCCAAGTTCAGGGCCTCTTATGAACTCTTCTTCACAGATGGGGAGGTTTCCAACTGAGCGTCTCCTGATCATCTCCACACGAAAGGATATATTCAAAGATAGTCTAATGAAGGACTTAAAACCAAATTATTCACTACCACAAGGTGCAGGAGATTTGCTGGGCTTTGTTACTGAGGTCTGTTTCCCTACATGTCCTTCAGATACTGCAGTTATTAGACACAGCAGGTTTGCAGAGTTAATGGCCTCTACACAGACTACTGGACACTGGAGTTCCTTGACAGACAGTTTAACCAACTTCCTGTTTATAATTTTTACATTTGGTAATGAAGTAATTATCCTTTTGAGAGTCAACTGCTGACATTCCTACACATATTAAATGGCACATAAAAAAAACATTTAGTCTCTCCCAGAAGTTGCAATCTTCAGATTTGGGTGTCTTAGTAACTCTCTGTGGAAGGGCAGATTCACTACCGGGGCAAGAGTCAGCAAAAATTGTTGGTTAAAACCATTTTGAAGCAATGCTTAAAACTAACAGTAATACAAGTGCATTGCTGCTGATATTTGCCATAGTCATTTATAGCTCGTTTTTCCCCTCCTGTGGTGTCTCCCAGCAAACTGAAGATCTAAGCATGATTAGCTGTTCCCCACAGCATTCCTCAGTGAGTAGCCAGAGCAGCAGTGCCAGAGAAGTGCTGGGAGCTGGGGCTGTGTGTGCCAGGCACAAGTCAGAGTAACAAGTCCTTCACCAACTGCATGGATTATTAGGCAATAGCTTATTTGCAACCATCCACCATTCCTCTTCTAAGCAATCTCTACCCAGGCATAAGGACTTGATCACACAGCTCACACTGTATGTGCCCATAACACAGCATTCCAGAACTGCTCAACTCACACATGCAGTGTATGAAAACACTTTTATCCACGTCAGCCTGGCATTTCATGGTTTGTTGCCTTCACTGCCCTTGTCTTTTGAGTAAGTGTGGTTCATTTGTGGTGTTCCCAAAAAAATCTGTAGTTTTAAAACTGTGGAAAACTTCACCAACTGCAACATCAAATTAGGAGCAGATTTTAAAAAGTTGAAGTAGAAGCCAGACAAGTAAAAAGTTGCTACATCCAGGTGATACAGTTATTGTTTCCCACCTGTTCCTAATAGATACTCCAGGTCCACAACAGGCTTTGTTGTGATCTCTGAGTGAAGTAAAGCTAGTTTCTGCTGTAGGTTTTGGATGCCTGTTAAAAACCTGAGGCTGGAAAGAGTAGAAGAGAAGTATGATTTTTTTTTTTTTTTTGGTATGTCAAGCTGATAAAGTGCTATTTTGACTTCTTATGTCGACATTACTATTACTTCTAGTCTCTTACTGTAGTCACTTCTGATAGCACCCTAATGTCATTATTATATAACAAGATCCTCCTGTGACCACTAGGAAAAAACCCAAAGCCTAATTTTCCCTTCTTTTACTGAAAGCCATGACTCCTTACACATCATGTAAATTTTACACCGCTCTTAGCACCAGTACAAAAAGGCTGCATTAGCAGTATGTGCACACCCATTTCAAATTGCTGGCTGCAGCCTTTCTCTGCTTCAACAGAGGATCACATTAACAATTATTAGTCAGACACAGTGGGCAGCCTATTACATGTTAGGAAGGACCTGTCATTTAAATGGATTGATAGCTACAAACACATCTATGGCATTTATAAGCTTTAAGCTGTCATTCCAAATGCTAGGGAACAGTTAAAATGAAAACACAAGTCACTTCCTAAATCAGAATGAAAACTTATTTCTTAAAGAAATGCAAATAAAATCCAACTTAAGTCATCACTTGAAGCCTAACAGTCCACAATTGTGATCCCACACAAAAACTGAAGAGGCAAAATAAATCCTAACTGTGTACAGCTGGGAAAAGTTTCTCCTCTGGAGGTCTATGTATAAATAGGTTGCATCCGACAGCTGGCCTGGGAGCTTTTGCACTGCAAGCAAAGTGTGAATTAACGTCCCTGACAGGGACAGGTCATAAATAAAGCAATATTCTAGAAGCTAAAATACTTTTTGTCATGTGCTGAATCTTCGAAGTACTACAGTAAAATACTCTAATGTCTGAATTCTCTAACCGTTTCCTGTTGAATTATAGAACATGGGCTGTAAATATTTAACTGAGACAAAGGAGGCTCTAGATTGTAGTAAGACTAATGTTACCTTCTCCATTAGCCTCATTCCATTTTCAAAGGTATTGTGAGGTTCACTGGGTGGCAAGAACAGATTTTATTGTCAAACATGAAACCTTCCTGGGAATGTTCAGTGAGAAACTATTCAGGTGAGAAAAGAACAATGGAACACAGATAACAGAGCTGTAGCTTGAACTTTGAAGTTGCACAGAGCAGAGCAGCTGAAGACCTGCAGGACCCACAGAGTTCTGTTTGTGCCTGTCCCCAGCCCAGGACGTGTCACAGTGCCCTTGCTGCTTGCAGGAACCAAACCAATGATTTCCAAGGCAGACAGAGGCAGCTACAGCATTATCCACCTGAAAACAACTGACCAGGCAGCAGGTCAGTTCTACTACTGCTGGCAAAAAAAAAAAATCACTTCTAATATTAAGAGCTTTTAATACTTCTTGGCATTGGGCACCAAATACAGGTGAGTTCATTTACCTTCTAAATACAGCAAATAATGTACATATAAGGAAAGTTTTACAGCCATCAATGTCTGCAGAGTGAAAATTTTCAAGTATTACATTATAAGATCACATTATAGGATAAAAGCACTAGCAGCAACATCCATACTATACTGTGGCAACTTTGCAGCAATTTCATTCAGGAAGCTTCACTGAACATAAACAATTCAGTTAGATTAAATTAGAGCTATGGACAGCTACAAGTATATTTTGTTCAATTAACAGCAAAAATATGTAACTCACAAATACACATTTTGAGCTAAAACTGTTATATTTATTTGCTTCCAATATTCTTCCATAAAGAATATGACAGCAGAGCAGAGAAGGAGTAACAGCAACTGAGCAATTTCCAATTTTTAAACCACACTTGTGTGTTACAGAACAGGGGTCTTTATCAAGTATGGTATTTTTGTCACCACTTCTTTTGGATGCAATCAGATTCTCCATAAATTAGCAGGCCAGAGCAGTTCAGAGATTAGAACTCACCCAGACTCTTAAAAATGAGGGAACAGCTTCACTGGGGTTGTAATGAACCAACCTATCTGGTAAGAAGAATCATAGATAGGATGGTTA
Organism: Chaetops frenatus; assembly: GCA_013400775.1. Classification (NCBI taxonomy): domain Eukaryota; kingdom Metazoa; phylum Chordata; class Aves; order Passeriformes; family Picathartidae; genus Chaetops; species Chaetops frenatus. Next base: position 302,250 of record VZTR01033191.1, on the reverse strand, counting down.
AGGTGTTAAGGTTGGATGGAATCTCCAGATAGATCACCCTGTCCAGCCCTCACTGCTCAAGCAGGGTCACCCGGAGCCAGGTGGGTTTTGAATAACTCCAAGGATGGAGAGTTCATGACCCCCAGGGGCAACCTCATAGCAAATAAGTGATTTGTGATGGTCAGAAGGAACTCTCTGGGTTCCACTCTGTGCCCATGGTCTCTTTCATTACACCTCTGGACAGCACTGAAAAGAGCCTGGCCTCACCTTCTTTGCACCCCTTGGTTTCTGTATATATTAAAAATAAAAGATGCCCCCAAGCCTTCTCCCCTGCAGGTTAAACTGTCCCAGCTTTTTCAGCCTTTACTCATAGGAGAGCTGCCCCACTCCCTTCACCATCTCTGTGGCTCTTGGCTCCACTCTCTCCATCACACCCACTGTCCTCTCCTGTACTGAGGAGCCAGCACTGAAGAGAGACCTCCAGGTGTGACTTCAGCAGTGCTGAGCCAAGGGGAAGGATCCCCTCCTGGAGCAGCTGGCAATAGTTTGCCTAATGCAGCCCAGGAGAGCACTGCAGATGCCTTTGCTGCAGGGGCACACTGCCAGAATGGGAGCTGGAGCTCAGTGCTTCCTGCCAAGACCTTCACAAGGTGCTCTGATGGCAACACACAGCAGAGCAGGGAGGTTTCCATACGGCCCAGTACAGCACCAGAGTGATGAGACACAAGGCATTTCCTGAGGCCATGTACCCACAGTGCAGCTTCTTCTTACCACAGCAATTTGCCTTCTGTTAGTGCTGAGGAAAACACCATTTCTACATCAGAATCACAAAACAATGTGCACAAAAAGAAAAAAAAAAAAGAAAAAAAAAGAAGATAAGAGAGAGAGATGAATAAAGGTATGTATTGATCACTGGGATTGAAAATTAACCTGGTTTCCCTTCTGCACTTAAGAGTTATGACTGTACAAAATACACTTTTGATCCGCCTCTTTTCCATTTGCTTTTCCTTTCTCAAATACATTGAGGAGATTCCTTGAAGTATATTTGAACTGACACTAAAGAAGAAAACCCTGAGCAGCTACTACATGCAAGATCTGGACTGCTGTGGAGGTTTTGGAGGTAACTTTGTTGTGGAATTATTGTTTTCTTCTCCTTAATTACTTTTAGTTACTTGTCAAGTGATTCGCCTAAGAAAATTCTCCGCAAATTTAAAGTTTTACTATGAAGAGTCACTTTATATTTATATTCATTATTTATCAAGACATACAGAATGAAAGAAATTACTTACACCATCTTTCTTTTGGGTCTCTCTCCTTACTCACTGATCCCCAAATGGCTGTTCTTAGTGCAAAATAAACATCCAAATAAAATTACTTAGCAAATGCCATGCCCATAAACACAGGGGCACAACATTCTCAAATTCTGCACATGCCATAAGCAAATACTATTCTTCATAGTTATATTTATCCTTACATAACTCTGCAGCAGCAGCAGCATCCTTTCCTATGTATTTTTAGAACTTAACATTCGCTAAGAATAAAATGATGCACAGATGGATCCCTGGATTTCATTGCCTCACTAAACACTTAAAATATCTGTTCATTCTAGTCAAGAGCAGAAACATTTTTGGAACATCAATTTTTTGCTTAACAGAAAGAGATTTCTTACTCAGCTGTGATTGCTGCAAGAAATATCTGATCTCACCACTCAATATTAGTACATTTTGACAGAAAACTAGAGGTAAGTAAATCTTTTATCTTCTTGGATTAAAATATTCTTTCTTAAAAAAAAAGATATTATTTTCTTTAAATTTCATGTAGATTTTTTCAAAGTCTATGAAATTATATGAGGGTATTCATAGAACATTTAGCATTTAATTTCTAATTTGTTAATAGAAAAATTTTCATCTATACTCCAAATACTATTTTCTTATGACAATTAAGAAAACAAGGAGTTAAAAAGAGCTTAATTAATGAATCATCCATTTACAGCTGAAGTCTGAAATGTTGAGAAGGCCTTCAACAATTTCATTTTCTTTACTCCATATACATAATTACCCAACACTCCAAACATGAATTTTGTTACATATTCCCATGGCACAAAGGTCATCTCCTCCTCCTGAAGAAAAAAGGTTTGGAAAAAACCTCAAAACCTAGAAAATCCTTTTATTTTAGAATCTGATTCCATATTACACCCCTCAGACTGTTATACAGACATCACAGTGTTATGAAAATACATTTTGAGACAGTAAAAAAACCTAGCAGTACAATTTACATAGACTGTTCTTTAAGAAATTACTCTGTACTACACTGAATTCTTTCCTAAGGCTTGTTTGCAATTTGGTTTGAAAGAGATAACAGTTTATGCAAAGAGAACGTGAAAAATTAATTAACTGCCGCCTAAAAAAGTCTATAAAAGTTCATAATCTCTTGCTGGATGTATTACATCAGAGCATCCTTCAGGCATTTCCCTGTCAGTTTATTAGTCCATAAAAAAACCCCACAGTCCTTGGAAAATGACAAAGGCAGAACATAGTGTGCTGTAGCAAAGTGAGATGGCACAAAGGCAACTGGCCACAGCGAGTCTGAGATTCCTGTTGCAGTCTCTGCTTTCACAGCTTTCTAAAAGCAGCCTTCAAGCAACCACTGTACTCTGAAAGAGGCAGCAAGTCTCAAAAAAGTTAAGCCAACCTGCTTTGCAGAAGGAACATGATAAAGGACTATTTCTGCAAGTGTCCTTTCCACTGAAGGGAACGTGGATATCCTTCAGCTGTGTGAGCAGCTCTGGGCTCCCACTGCCACACCACTGAAGGCCATGCCAGGCTCTGTGATGACTGAATTAGTACTCTGAACATCTTCCCCTTGGCTACCTTCTGTAAGAACATGCCTCTTGTTTACAAGCGCTGACAGTAGTTTTAAATGATGGCTGAGCCATTTGGGGTTGTGTATTAATGTCACCTTCCCTATAAAACAGAAATGATTCTGTGGAGCTCAGTGCATCTGCAGGGCACATGTGCCTGCAGCCAGCAGCTCTGGGCATCCAGAGCTCTGCACAGGCCAGGCTGGGCACAGCACCAGCACAGCTGCCACACATCTGTGCACAGCTGGACACACAGCCCAGGCCCAGGCTTGCACAGTCAGTGCTTGACACCAGACATCTCACAGATTCCTGAGGCTTAGAGAAGGCAAATTAGGGCAGCATTGCAGCATTCTAACAGTGGCCACACAAGTTTGAAAAGACCAATTATATCATTAACTCTTTGTTAGTAAATTTGAATATATGACACTGCTACAGTCTGATGTGAAAATGCCTGGAGAAAAAATAAAAAAGGAAGGGCCACCACACTTAAGCAGCATCTTTTGGCACTCAATAAAAACCTGCTGCCTTCCCTGACATCTCCCCTGTGCTAAAGCTGTTTGCTGTCTCTTAGGTAAGACTCCCACCCAGTGGTTGTTATTTTCACTTACATGGGAGCTCAAAGGCTGCCGCAGCTCTTCAGCCTATGGAAAAAAACCCAGTAGCACTTGCCAGTATTAGGGCTGATAAATCAAAAGGATTGGTAAGAGGCTGAGAGAAGTTAAGTGTGATTTTGTATTACCCAATTTGTGTTGGGAATACACTGCACAGGAGCTCCAATGGAGTTCACATTGTGCAGAAGCTTGCACAATGGGAATCTAACACAAATTGCTGATCTGAATTACTCCTTTTTAACTGAAGTGTTTTAATTATACATTCATTTTCTTTCATAGTATGAGAAAGAAAACTTCTTTCAAGAAGTGCTTTTTTGTTCACAAACAGGTGATTACCTTTGTTTTTCCTATTTGCCAAGAGCAGTCCAATAACATATACATTATTATAATGTGATCAACAACCCTCAAGACCACATGGTAAAACTATTCCTCATTTCCATGAAAATGCAGTAAAAGTTCAAAGCTTACCAAGTTCTGTGGCCCATATGCATTCTGACCATGATCCAATGGATCCTATGGGAGCTGAACAAGACTTCGATACATACACACACCTCCCCTGTTACCTGCAAAGCTCAGACTTTGCAGTAGTGCCAGGTGTGTATGTGTATATACATAGAACCAGTTTGAAAGGATACACCTGAGAAGTAGAATAGTTTTCACTAATTTATATTGAGATACATTTTTTGTTTTCGTGAGGGGTTTTCAGAGTGGCCGTTACTGACAGTTTCCACCACTGTAAAACCACTTGCCTATGATAAAACAATACCTTTTTATCTTAAAATAGGATTGAAGCACCAATGCAGACAACATTGACTTGCACTTCTCCATCTCCATTTCTGTCCCATTTTGGCCTAAACTCCATGCAGGAATTTTTGCATGACATTATGATGTATTTTCTATACACGGCTTGATCACTAGGAAGCCAGAGCTAGGTGCTTTTTATTTTTGGTATTAAAAAAAAACCCAAGGATCACATCTAGAAAAAAAGAGTGGCACTTAATTCCTTCAGAATTAAGTGCTTTGAGATTAACACATAGGAAGTAGTACAAACCATACTGGCCTCACAGCTCACTGCCTACCATGCCAAGACCAGAGGAGCAAGGTCACTGGCAAACTTCCAACTCTCCCAGAGAAACAGAAAACATGTCAGAAGTTATGGGTATGCCAGAACAGTGCTTGCTATTCATTTAAATAAAATGTGGTACCTTTGTGTACAGACCTCTGTGCCTGCTCATCACCTACTCACACTGCAGAAAGGCAAATGCTGAGCTCCCTGCCCCCAAGAGCAATGCCAGCCTCCCTCGCTTTCACTAGGGGTAGACATTCTTGCATCCTATACACAAACTCATCAGAAAACACATCCTCAGGGGATTTGGCTAGTGCTTTTTGGGGTTGGGGGTGTTGTTAAACAGCAGCAGCATCAGTTTTATGGGCTCTCAGGAAACTTCCTGCTCAGTGACAGTTTTCAGCATTTGTGAAAAACTGCTCCCTCCTCTTACTGGCATGGTTTAAAACTGGACAGCTGTTACTATCACAGGCCAAGACTCCATGCCATTTATGCCCATTAAATAATGGAAACTACATTTAAATGCCACCAAACCAGAAAACAAGTCTCCACCTTCTTGAAACCAAACAAACCCCACACACTTCTATACCAGTGAGTCCCACATAAAGATGAGACTGGGGGACCAGATGAGTAAGCTTTGTTCCAGTGAGACTGGCACAGCTGCATAGATATTACTGCAATAGCTTATGTCTGAATTGCCTTTTCAAAATTGCCTAGAACCATGAAGATTCAATTATTAAGAAATAAGGAAAATCTGTATATGAAATGTCTCTCAAAGATATGCAAGCCCACTCTCATCACTCCTGCATTCTCAGCAGACATGTGAAGGGCTATAAAAACCTTCAGTTTGTTGCTGATAGAACTAAAAAAACTGGTGCTGATACTGGCAGGACTAGTGGGATTGCCACTGCTGTTCAGGGAAAAAGGGCTGCTAACTCTTCCTTTGCCACAGGCTCTGGCTGTTCTACAGGGGCAGCAGGTTATCTTTTCTGTAGCTCATTGCATAGCATTTTTCGTATGGTAAGGTTTGCATCTACATATATCTTGTGTCTTTACACAGCTTTTAGACAAGACAAGCTGAAAACAATTAGCACAAACCTTAATTTTAAGCAACTATTTCCTGAGCACTAAGCTGATTTCCCCAATGTACTGCTTTACCAACATGCTACTTCAGTAAACAAATATGTAAATTTCTGTATCTAGTTATTCTGTAACCAGTGAGTTAATTCTACCTTACCTTTTTATTTTGCAATGTGAAACATTTGGCCATTAATTTAGGAAGGACATAAGTATAATCAGGAGGGAAATCACTGCAGTCAGTTTCCCTGTAACACCATCAATATCAAAAGTTCTCTATCAGGCTCTGTATTATGAATGATCCTTCTAGCAAAGAAGTTTCTTCTCATCTTCTTTCTGCAAGGAACAGTTTTCAAAGCCAGGTGTCACTCCAGCAAAATTACCTCAAAGTCATCTAAATCTTTTTGGCAAGGCTTATTGAATGTATGTAGATTTAATATCACCATTAGTATGCAAAGATCTAAAAGAACCTATCAGACTAAATACCCAATCTCATTTTCCTTACGTTCTACAGCCTGTTTCTCTTAGATTCTAAGCCCCAAAGCTGAAAGGGAAGTAGGCCATAATATTTCTGAGAAAATATTGCTTATTTTTAATATAATTTAGAAACAAATACCTTAACCATCATGTTTTCAACCAGCACTTACCTTAACAGGCTGTAATTTATTTTCGCAGCCTATCTACTGTGCTCATCAACTTTTGTATAAAATGGACAAGTGGTGCAGGATACTGTAAAGACAATGGAATACTAAGTATATTTATTCTCAGATCCTTGCTTACAAGATCATAAGCACAATTTGGATATAATGAAAAATATTTTTACCCAATGGCTTGATCTTGCCAATGGATGCAGCCAGTAGCCAGGGAAGTCCATACATACCCAGACCACCACTGCACTCAGTAAGGCTTCTACAAATACCTCCTAGTGACTTAGATACTAAGAACACATTTTTCAGATATTCTTACCAACATCTATTCTCCAAAGCTGTATGGCTTTAATTTCCATCACCTGGTCCAGGTTACACTGCAGTAGAGAATCTTCAACCATACCCTACCATTGCTAATTTGCTTCACCTAATCCAGGCTGGCAGGAATGGATTACTTTTACAGATGTAACTGTGTAGGTATCACTGAATAAGTATTGCTATTTTTCTTGAAAAAATAAAAATAATAATAAAAAATATTTTTACCAAAATCCTGAATCAAAGAGAAACAGTAATTCTCTATCCACTGTCTGCTTCCAACACTGAAGGCCCTTGTTAAAAATGAACACACGACTTGAGGTTTGCATTTTTAACACTCCTGTACAGTTTGTAAGGCCAAAGCTGACCAGGACATCACTGAGACAAATAGGAAGAATTGAGAGATGAAGTTTTTCAACTTCACATTAAACAGTAAATAGAAACAATATTAAAATGTTACAGGTGAACTTACCTCCTGCAGAGTATAGTCCCTATAAAATATATAAGGAATGCAACCTCTTGCAAGGATGAAGATCTCAAATCCACTATTATTTTAAAAGAAATGTGTTATTTTAGCCTAGTTGTTTCTCACTGGCCACATTTTAACCCAAAAGTAATGGGATGTAAGAAGAAAGAAGGCATGCACGTGGCCCACATTAGACACTTTGGCACACATTCCTACAAACAGACAGCAAAAGACCATTTCTTCAACAGGCTGCTTTGCAGTAGAGAACTGCCACATTTTTGAACAGCATCAGCTGTCTCATCTTACTTATGAGACGACAACACGGCAAAAGCTGTCATTTTTTTTTGTTTTGGCACAACAGCATAACCCTACCCTCTTTAAAAACAGATGAGTAGAAAGACGTTACCTGGATCACTACAGTAAAATCAACACAGCACAGTTACACCTTACAGCATATGCTGGTCTCAGGATGCCCAGGACAAAGTAACACCACTGCAAATAGTCCATGCAGTGTAATGCCAGGGTGCCTCAAGCATGACAGACTGACTCCTTCTGCAGTGTTTCACATAGTCCTGGTTTTGGCTGGGATAGACCTAATTTCCTCCTTAGTAGGTGGTACTGTGCTGTGCTTTGGCCTTCATTGTATTACTGCTGTTAACACTTGATGTTTTTGTTTAGTCTAGTGCTTACCCTAAGCCAAGGATTTCTCAGTGTCTTATGCTCTGCTAGTGAGTGAGATAAGCCATGAAGAGGAATAGTGACAATATTGAGTGCATCTTCTGGGCTAAGTCATGCCTGAGAAAAAAAAACTTACTTGTGAGTAGAAGTACAGAAAGGATACATCCAGGTTATGCACTGTCTCCCAGCACTTAAAAAAAAAAAGTATCTTTTAGAACTCATTTTCCCTGATAAAATAATACTAGTTAGCCACGGAATACTCCAAACTGATAATGGGATTCTGTAGGAATAACTTTGCAATTGTAGAGCTATACTATGTGTAAATCTACATGCTATAACATTACCAAGGTTTTTGGAAGAATAGGTGTAACAAGTAAACAAGCCCAACATAATGGGCCAAGACAGAAGTCTACCACTCCTAATTGTATTGAGTAATTCCAATGGATCCACACTGGAGTTCGTAATTTCAGAAGCCCTGCTGTAGGATAGCTCCAAATGACTCCACAAAGGAGTTCTGCTACATGTATGAACATATGGCAGAATCCAGCTGTCTACTTACACAGAAGAATTAAAATCAAAATCGTGTAATGTACACATAAATGCATTTCAGAAACAATAAGGTACTACAATCATCTTTATTATTTTAAAAACAGTTTTATTCTGCATATTTAGAAACGTGTAATTTTAATAACTGCAGAGAAAAAAAAATCAGCCACACCTGAATAGCTAGTAACTCATTAACAGAATGCAGTGGTATATTATCTAAACAGTAGTAGTGCCATTGTGCCGTAATAAATTGTCTATTAGTAAAAAAATACATTTCAGGGCACATAGTACAGCATCCTTATGACAAATTACAGTAGGGATACTTTTCAAGAATTTAATCAAAGTAGAGAATTCCGAGTTATATTCTTTAAATGCAGCACTTTAAAAGGTAACAACTTTGTGCATTTTTAAAAAATGTCCTCGTTCGTATATTGTAGAAATGCTGCTTTATTGCTGCAGATGTCAAAGTTCAAGGCTCAAAAGGTATGAGAATACAAAGATATCCTTAAGAAACTTCGTTTGTTTTTATATATATTTATATATATAAAAAGGTAAAGCTTATAAAAGTTAATTTACAAACCAAAAACAAAAGTGGTATGCACGCATTATATACAAGCAGTCTATAACATCTATAAATTTTCAAATGCATAGCAGAAAACATACCATCATTTTCTTCTGGTTCTCTTCTGGCTGATGAACACAAACACTGCTTGTTCTCTAAACCGAACTCACAATTTTTTGTTGTTGTTGTTCCCCCCCACCCCAGTCTCTCATGATATAATATCTAAGTAAGCACAAAAGCCATACAAACTTAATACAGAGAACTATGAGAGCTAAGACTATTAAAAACATGAGGGTAAGGCATCCCTGCTGGTTAATAGGTCTGTAATAATGTGGTTAATTTACAAATCCACAGAGGCAACTGAACCATAGTCATCCCACATGCTTTTCCCCCTCCCCCCTGTTCTCAGGACAATGTTTCCATATACAGCAAGTAGATGTGTTTGCATTACCTCTCAGCAGAGGAAAACATCTGAACTGTGCTACCCCAAGCTGACTGCCATTTCATTGGACATGTACACCCAAAGTCATTTAAAAACCAGAGACGAGAAGGTAGTCTTGTGAGTTAAAAACACACAGTCGCAAAAATGCAGGCCAAAATCTGTGTTTTCGACACTGGAGTATGAAACAAATTTAGTTCCTCTGTGTATAGTTTCATTGGTACTTTCAGATAACAACAAAATACTGGTAGTGTCCTTTAACAGGAAAAAAAAAAAATAAAGGAAACAAAAAATTCCAACACACAAGAACAACCAAACCAAAGCATACAGAACCTGCAAAATCCCCACCTTGTTCCCCCTGTACACTCCCTGCTTGTGGCATGTACTGTGACCATGGTTCAAAGAGTGTACTTGCTAATTAATTGTTAGTTAAAGCAAGATGCTTAAACACTAAGATCCATTATCACTTATAGAACAGTTAATACTTGATAGAGTGGTTCAGTTTATATGTAAGGTCCATCTCAGTTTCACATTATTTACTCAGTCAGCTAACTTAATGTTTAGAAGTGGTCAATTAGGACTGAGACACAGTTTGCTCCAACAAGATAGTTTGGATCCCCGGGAAGAGACTTGTTCTGCCAGGTTTTGGGGTCACCTGTGGGAGGAAAACACAATGCTGGTGTTTAGTATCTGCTGTCACACAGTGTACATCTTGAAACAACCAAGCTTTTGGACAGGAGCTTTTACGTTCTGAAGCAACACCTCTTTTGGGTTTTTTTTTTTTTTTTTTTTTCCTTTGTTGCTGTTTCGTTTGATGGTTCGAAAAGCCTTGCAGTTTGCATGTTATTAACAAAAAAATATCCCTTCATTTTCATCTCACATAGGATAAGTCAGTTATTCAAAACAGATGCTGTGGCACTCAGGAACTGTTAAATATAACTCATACTACTCTACAGCACCAACATAGTGCTTTCCATTTGAGACTTGTTAACAGTGACTCAGGTGTCCACTAGCTCCTTCCTAAATTGCCAGTGACAAAAAAAAAAAATTTTAAGAGCTAATGTGGGTAAGATGCATTTGAAGTGTCTTGGAATAGTTCTGAAAGCAGATGAAGCAAATCAGAAGTCATGTTGTAACTAAGCACTATGACACATTGGTAGTTTTATTTTCTATGATGAAAATGATTGTAGACAGGATTGTAGTCATTTTGCAGCTACATCCTGTACGTGTGTTTAAAAGCCTGAAATACTTAAAGGTATTCCAGTTAACTGGTACATAAAAATCTTTACAACAGATCTTATCTACTCATGGTCAAAGGTTCTGCGTAACAATCTGTTACAACAGAATGTCATCAGCTGCCATCTCACCTGACCAAAAGTTACATTCCATCTGCACAGCCAATTGTCTCTTAAGTGGAAACAGTGTTCTTCATTTACCCACCTAAAATCACTACCAAGTGTTGCCACTACACAAAAGGTGTGATCATGCCACTATGGCAGAAAGCGAAAAACGCACTGAAGTTCTCTTAAGCCTTTCAGATAAATTATATTAAATAGCTTGGCCAAATAAATCTGCCTTGAGAAATGTTAACAAGCTAAAGAACCCAGTCAGACACCTGAACAAACATCTGAGACCTCGGTATTAAGTGAGAGTGATACAAATTCCATGTAATTTTCTTGAACTCATGAAAACAAAATGAAGTACACAATGCACTGAGTGATGGCAACATCTAACGTAGTGACAAAGAATAGAAGTGGCCGGTGTATAGTCAGAGAATACAAACAGATTTACTGCAACCAGCTGAGACTGCTTAATTCAGTCAAAAACTTCAATAATGCTGGAGAATTTTTCCTTTTATAAATTCAGGAAATTCCATTCAAAACTCATATGACCAAATATATTAGAAGAGTAGAACAGGACTGTAAGATGGTTGAGTCCTAGTCTTGCACATGAGACAGGCAGACTTGTTTCCAACCTTTCCTTCTAAATGCATAGTAAGAATACAGAGCTATTGAGGATGTTTTTCCCATATTTTCCCATACAACTGCTTTGAAAAGGAAAATAAAGAGATCACTCAGTATTTTTTATGTTCTAATCAGTGTGGCCATAAAAGGCAACTTTCTTTCCCGGTCAGCTTTAATACCAGAATCAGTTAAGCTTTTGCAGGGGTTTAACAGTAAAATACCAATGTATATGAGGCTTAAATGTGGCAGAAAGGATGTTAGTAAGTGCAAATGAATGTCACTTTTAGGACAAAACATGGATACATTGAGAGAAGATGAGGTAGAGCAGACGACTGAAAAGAGAAAATCCCCAGAATTGCATAAATCGTTATAATAAAGCCACCCCAAGAATCAGAGTCCCATAACCAACTAATTTAGAAAGAGAGAAAACAATTATTTATTTAAGACACAGTATGGTCTACTTACATATCATAAGACAGAATTGCCTAATTTTTAAGTTTGTCTCAAAAGAGCAATGTTATGATATACATCCCATTTCAGATTAACAGAATGTGGTGTTATATTTACAGTACAGAAAGTGTTAGGGTTTAAATATACACGCTCTTGCTTTCACCCACACATGCACGCACACACACATCCCACTTTGGAAAGGGAGGAAAATGTCTCAGTAACTTCTGTTATTGTTTAGATCATTTGAATCCTCTCCCTTCACTTCAAGTAAGTTCATGAACAGGTGCTATTAGTTACAAAGGAAGTGCTGTGTTGGTTTTGTACATAGTTGTCATATCTTTTGGGACCCTATCGTTTATGAGCCTGTGTTTTAACACTGCCATGTATACACACATTGTTAAATAGATGCATGCAACACATGCATAGAATAGCTTATAAAAAACAACTAAAAATTATTGCCATTAATACCTCTAGATTATTGATTCCCCATGAAGGGGATTGATGCTTTAATCTTTCAAAGCATCAGTGCTTTGGTGTTGACAGTGATAGATACATTAGTGACAGAAGATATGCATACATGGTGGCTTAAATGCTGTATACAGAAATACGTTTTTCACTCAGTACTCAGATCACATATGCACATTAATGGCTTGAATCTTCCACCATAAATTTTGAAAGTAGCTGAATAAAACCTTAAGACTTTTTCCCCAGATGTGCAAACATTGCTTTTTAAATCTCTGTAACCTCACAGCCATTTCATGAAATTGCTTGAAACTTGCCCAGAATTCTCAATTAGGCTCCTCACTGAAAATTTCAGCCAATACATTCTCTCCCTCATCCCAGAAAGCCACAGTGAGGTAAAAATGAACAGGTAAATAAAATTGCAACCTAGTTGCAACTTCTACTATAAACCAGAGACTTCTGGATAAAGGCAGTAGAGGAGAGATAGGTAGGAGCAAGCAAGAAAAGTCTTTTGGAAAAACCAGCTACATTAGAATAAATTGTAAATGCTTTTACTGAACACTATAGTTTTCTTAAATGACCCAATTGTTAGCATCAACTTGCACACATGGAAACAGTTAACAAGCGTTAAATCATGATTTATGAGCATGCAGATTGTTAAGATTTGCCAGAGTCCTATATGGTTAATTAAGCAACAGACAAACACCAGTTATGTTACAAAGGCCAATCAGAGGTACATATTCATTTCCTCTCAATTTTAGTGCGACTACCATTTCAAGTGTATTCAGCTGTAGCAGTCCTCAAGAAAGAAGACAGAATAGAAAAATACGGTAATATTTAATAGACTAGAGATATTACTCTTTTTCTGCTATCATGGTTCTAGCTATGAATTTGCACCATGAGTAAATGTAAGAAAGACATTTGTAATGAGAGTGAAATGGGAAAGTTTGACACAAATACAATGATTGAGTTTTTATATTACACAGCATCACCTTTAGCCAAAATAACTTAAATTATACGATAGCACCCAAAAGCCCCAAAAGGACAGAGGGAGGACAGCATACCCGACGAGGAGTCGGAGGATTTTAGAGCAAAAGACCAACCATCAGGGGTCATAGACGCACAGTGTGGCAGGCGCAGCTCCACTGGCTTCAGGAATTTTAGTCCATGAGGCCCACACATTACCAAGGGGCTAAGAAGTGTTTCACCTACAGTTGAGAAAAAGAAAAATCTGTTACTGATTTTTTGTGAAATATGTCTAAAGTATTACACAATTACACTGCTCAATTTAGAGAAAAATACCAACATTTAGACCTGTCAATAACGAAAAGCACAAGACTGTTTCCCACTCAACTGACTTTTCAGTAAAACACACTACAATTTCAAAATGAAAAACATTGAAGGTTACTTTCATATTGTTTTCTTCTTGTTAGAAAATAATTCTATTAAATAACAACAGTGTACAGTGCCAGCTGTTACCTTTCTCTTTATCCAAAGGTGGAAGTATACTGTTGTCTCTGCAGACTTTGAAATATATTTCTTGCTCTATTCCCTCTGGAATGGCTCCTTGTGGTATAATAATACTAACTCCAGTCTCTATAGAGCTCAATACACCACCATTGCTGTTAAATACACCTCTTGCTGTGGCTACAACAGTGTGTCCGTCTTCTTCCTCCTCATCCTCAAGTGCTGTAGGGCTGAAAAGAAAGAAAGCCTAGCAGTTTTATCAATATTTCCTTCCTGGAACTCTGCAGCAAAAAAAAACCCAACTCCGCCCAACAAAAAGCCCAAACAAAGAAAGAAATCCCACAACAAATATAAAAACCCACCAAATCTCACAAACTCTGAAAACATTCAGGAAGTAGTTAAAGCAAGAATTCAGGCCACCTGAATCTTTTCTTTTCAACTACCTCTTTCTGGCATTATACTGAGTTTTACCCCAGCTACACACTTCAGCTTCATAAAAATAAATACAATCAACATTGGAAAGTTTATTTTTCATCCCAAAACCTCATTCTAACTTTAATACCAGAAGAACTAATAATTCTTATTCAAGTCACACCAAGCCCTTCCACTTATATATATAGAGAGAGAAAACAAAGCTTGTAAAAGAATTGCACACATTTTTCCAGATTGTCAGCCTATAACTAAAGAGAAACTTGTAACTTCAGGGTACCTTGAAGTTCCCAGAACAGTTTCTGAAGAATTTCACTCAAAGAACCAGTAATTCCAAAATGTAGCTGTCTACAGAACTACATAGCTTAAACCGTTTGTCAGCTGCTTAAGAACAAATAGGACAAACAGCAAAATTTTAAGTCTGGTTCACACATTATTATTATCCTGAAATAAAATATTAATAGAACACTGTTCCGCAAAAGCAAATAATTTAAGATTGTTAACAGTATCTGTTGCTCTTGACATAGTTCCTATAAGTTAAAGCCTATTAGGCAAGCACAAGCTGCAATTAAGCAGCTGCTGGTTTGTCTTACAGTAAAGAGAATCAATATGAAACTGCAAAAGTTACTTTCTCTTTTCAAAAGTATTTTCAAAGTATACCTTATTCACTTGTTCCATAAGGTGTCTCTAAGCACACAATGAATACAACTTGGTGTAATAGCTATCCTTGGAAATTAATTCCATCTTCTGGAAGTAAATTCCAAGGACAAATGACTATCTACCAGAAAATTTATAATTGAGTATGAGAAATAGGAAATAAAAGCCATGTCACTTTCTAACAACAGAACGCAAGACAGTACACGGACATAGGACACATTTTAACTATCTACCCTTTGGCAGAATTTAGAATCATAGCATCCATCTTCCAACTGTAACATCAACAGAAATTGGAAGCAGAATAAAAAAAGCTGTATTTTTCACAGATGACCTACAGATGTCCAAGTGGAAAGAGAAGGAGCAGCAGCCTACCTTACAGGAATGGCTTTAGGCACAGCATTAACATTATTTGGTTGATATTTAGGCTTGTCGACCTGTACAGCATAGGTGTCCATTCCACTCTCAAAGTCAGGAGGCTGCGATGAGCTGTGTGCTTTCAAAATTGGTTGAGGAGAATTGGAAGATTTTGATGGCAACTCTGGTTTATGCTGAGCTTCATTTGGCAAGAGATTATGGTTGAATTTTGGACTTTCAAACTTGCGCTCAAAGGGCCGCGCAGCGCTCGTGTAAGGTTTGGTTGAGAAGCGGTTGTAGGAAGGAGTGACAGTTTTCTGAATCTGCTCAGTTCCATTAACAGGGCCTTTGTCAGGGAAGCTTTTCTGAGGATTCATGTCCTCTCTAGAGGATCTGAAAATTGCTGACTTATTCTGAGGTGGAGGAGGGTCAGACACAGAGTTAACTGCAATGAAAATGAAAATACCCAAACTTGTCAGTAACCACCAGAAATGTCTAGTCACATACACTGAGGCATAAGAACACATTTTAGTTAATTTTTAAGCTTCAGTATAGAACACATACAGGTTCAGCTTAGCTCTCTTAGATCATCTGTCCTCCTACTGCATTTTGTACATCCAGGCAAGTTAATCTAACATTCCATTAAACATGTTGGAGACAATGGTATGACCTTTCAATAAAATGGTTAGACTAATTTATACCATGATAAAACACCCAGAAGAACAGTACTGAAATACCATTGTGTACTTGCACAAATGAGAAGATCCAATTGAACTGGGCAACTCCTGTAATGTGAAAGTGAAAATAACTTTTTCTTTTGTTTTTAGAAGCCTACAACCATTATTCATGTCAGAAGAATTCTGGTACAAAGCACAGGGAGTTCTACTTCATTTTTGCTGAGAAAAATGAGACAGTTATAGGTACTACTAATACCTGGAAGCTACCTGGTTTCAAACAGAATCACAAAATAATTTCACAAAACTCAATCTCCCTATGGTAAAAAACTATTTTCAGTAACAAATATTCTACGTTTCAGTTAGAGAACAACACAGTTTCCCATGCAGACATGCTGAAGCAACCCCACAAGCACCTGACAAGCAATAGCTGTTCCCACAAGGGTCAGCTCTGTAACTGCTCACCTTCAGAAAGTGCAGGCTTGTGGTGTGCTGGGAGAGACAGGACAGGACTATTAATAGACTGTGGCTGTGTGTACTGGACTGAAGGAGCAGGAGGAGGAGTTGTAACTTGAGGGATTGGCTCATAGCGTTTTTCACCAACAGGTCTATCCATTGATTCAGTATCACTTGGTTTCCCCCTGTTGAAACAGAATTAAAAAGCAAACATTTGACTGTTTGGCTTCCTCACAGCTCCTGCATTCGCTGCTATTTTTTGTCTCCTATGATCACCTGATTTCCATCTCTTCCTATAAACATTAAAACATTATTTTCTTGAATAGCCTGTCTCAAGTATAAAAACGTTTATTGATAAGCACAAGAGATTCAGACAACATTGACCTTTAGGAGATTAGTAACACAAACCAAGGCAAACAAAAGGCAGATGACATTTCAGGTGTATTTGCATAATTGCCTACTAGATTTTAATTTTTCAACTTCATTTGGAGTAATTTCAATCAAAGAGTGTTCTCTAATTTCATGGCTCTTCAAAAGAAAAACAAATCTACTTTTTGGAGTTGTTTTTGAAAAGCATAATTAGCCAACAGGACAATGGATTCTAATATAACTTCTTGAAATACACCTAGTATTTGAGCAATGCCATCTTCATTAGAAATGTAATCAGCTTAAGCTTCACTGGCTTTATGTGCATAGAATACGTAACTTTAAAATCTTATTTTCAAAACATTTTTCTTACGCTAGAAATATTTATCCACAGGTGTACTTCAGAAAATGATTGATTTCATGAACACCTGTAATTTTGGACCACAATATATTTATTGTGCTTACTTCCAGAATTTGTGTTTCAAATTTTAAAGTGCACATAATGCCTGTGATGAAATGTAACAGTGAGAGGACACCTGAAAAAACATCTTCACATCAACAACAGTCTTACCACTTGATGTTCCTTTTCAAGTAGTCATAGCTAGTGTAAGAGCCAAGAAATCTAGGTAATGGCAAAGCAAACAGCAATAGAAGAATGAAAGAAAACAGTCATTCTATCTTGAGGATATTATTTCTTCACACTTTTTATGTTAGTCCTAGCAGCTGTCATATGACAAGGTTGTTGAAACAAAGAGACACTATTCATAGAGAGCTTTCTGACAAAACCTTTACCATATGCGTATGTACAACAATCACACATTCATTATGAGACTTGGTCAGTGAATTAGGAGGTAGTCAAAATCTTGTATTGGCAGATATTAAAAATAAGAATGAGATTACACTAAGCCATTTGTTACAACCTGTATAAACAAAGTTATTCAATACATTGAAAGAAATGAACTTTATTTGAAATGAACTTTCATTGAAAGAAATTAAACTCTCACTTATGGCCCAATTTGAAACAACTTCTTCAGTCATAACATACACAGAATGACAGTTTTGTATTGCACTGCAGATCATCTACTGAGGGTACATTCATAGCACCTGTTTCTACAGCACTCTCAGCTCATCCAACAGCAGAGTTCACACCATAAAATGCTTCTGGTTGTGTTCAACAGTTTCTAAAAGGACATCTTAGAACTGTTTACAAATACCAGGAGAGACAGAGAACCATAAGTACACTGATGACTTCCCTTGATTTTTAATGCTTACCTAGCTTACATGTAACAAGAAAATACATTGTACATGAGGACAGCTTTCCCTCGTTCCTTCACTTTCTGTATGCTCAAATATTTAACAGGCAACAACTCTAGACACCAACCATCTTGGTGTTTCAGAGGAGTATGCTATGGAACTAAGAAAAGGCTGGTAACTTCTGAAAGCCTGCTTGATCATCCCATGAATGAGAAGATCAGTGACCTAAACAGCATTTGTATGAATGTATCTCTAAAACTAGAGTTGCAAAAAAGAGATGATTGATTTTAGCTCTATCGCGAAGCTTCCATTCCCACTGATTTTATCTAAAGCCATTTATGCAGCAACAGGAGTTATTACTGCATGCTCACTCCCTGTTGCCTTTATTCCAGGTGGGTAGTAGCTGCTCTCTCAGAGAACTGCCCACCTGAAATCACTGCTTCACAGAGGGAGATGGTAACCAGGGGAGGGCAGCCCTGAAAAAGCCAACACATTCCACACTGATCAGAACTGCGTGTCAGTGTCCCAGGGAAACAAATAAATGTGGAAGGGTAGTACCTTTTGATTAAGGGAGAAGAGCATAAAGTTGTGTTTAGTGTAAAGCACATTCTGTCACAGGCTCTTGACCAAGGGTCAGACACAATCCCACCCACACTGCTCAGAACCTGCATGCAGCCAAAGTGACCTGCAGCACAGTGACCCCTTACAGCTTCCAAGTGTATAAATGAAGTTCCCCTAATTACTGATAGGCTGTTTCCTAACGTGTTTCCCACTACATCTTCATGTCAAAGTTGCTACTTTAATTTGAAAGGAAGCAGTAACCCTGGAATGAACCAGGGGGACCCAGGTTATAAGCCCATGGGTGCAACAGCAACTGCTTTGCTGATCTTCAACAGAACCCAGCTAACAGATGCTCAGGAGTCTGGATGCTGCTCCTCACTGCCCCCTCAGCTGAGCCTGCAGCTGCTCATGTGAGTACTCTTATCCCTACTCAGTACAGGAATTTGCAAAGTTACCTCACTGCAGCACATCAAGCTAAAGTAGGGAACTACACTGAACCAAGCAGCAACAAATCCACTACTCTTGGCCACGGGGATATCTGCCTCAAATTGCATCAACTAGATCCACTGAAACACACCTATTTACAAGTTCTAGTATTTTCTCACATCAAGAGAAATTATCCCTTATTCTACAGTTCCTGACAACTGTAACATGCAGATATGGCATTATCCCTACAAAGCAGCTTTAGCAATGGCATAAATTTCCTAAATTGTTAAAATAAACCCCCAACAAAATAAAAGCGTAAAATAATCTGTAGTGGGAAAAATACGTACTGTCACCATACTTAGTGGCAAAGAACTTGACATAATTTGATGTTTCATATTAATATTTAACACTAAGAAAGTTGTAGCTATTGCTCATGAATAAATAAAATCTGTCCTCTGTACCCAGAATACTTTATACAGATTATTCAGAAGTAAAAGATTGCATAATCAACAGTTCCTGTATAATCCAAATTTAGTCCTGTTTATTTTTAGAAGAGTTTATTCACAGAATAGCAATTACCATAAAATTCACTGGGAAAAAAGATTAGTACTGAGCAAGTAACAGGAACAATGTGGAAGCTGGTAAAAGGACAGTCCCAAACATGAATGCTTTCTCAAGACTGCAGTTGGTTTGTGTTTCCACACAAGGACACTGCAGTGTACTAGAGGCAGTACTGTCCAACTGAGCAGCATTCTTGTTTATCTCTTTGCACTTACATTAATATTTTAGTATTTGTCTATTTGCACTGGACTACCCTGGGTAGATTTTCTTTCCCATGTCTGTCCCTTCCTGTTAAGGGTTACATTCTTTCACAAAGCAAAAGCACAACACATGTTTATCCCACATGATACATTAAATTGTCAGCCTTAAAAATCAGTATTATCTTACTCCTCTGTGACAGTAAGAGGTCACCTTCCCATAAGTACAAGTCCTGAAGTTATACACTAACTCAGGATCAAAACAAAACCCCAACTGAGCAGCCAAAGAACACAAGTGTCACAGCAGAGAGAAGCAGAAGGTAGAACTATGGAACAACCTCTCTCGACCATAAGCTGTTCTGCACCCAAAAGTCAATAGTTATGTCTGTGTCTCATGCTTTTCACCACAACAACACTGCAGAATAACAAATGTACAATGAAAGCTTACAGTACTCTCCATCTGAAGAATTTTACAATCCTCACAAGTACTTTACAAAAGGTCACAACACTTCTCCCAAAGCATGACTTGCATTTTCAATGGTAACACAGTCCATGCCTATAGACCAAAATGGATCATCTGTGGGTTAGCACTGGGTTTTGTATATGAGAGTGGAATTTTGAAAATTACTGCTATGTGGCCAGTCAGGACAGTTTTATTAGGTCTGTGCCTATGATGCTCAGAGAGCAGAAGAGCTAAGCTCTCATCTTCCCACCAGAAGCATCCTTACCTGAGAATCAGAACTGCTTCCACATATCCAATATAGACTTCATTAGGGAAAAAAAAGTGAAACCTCTAAAACCTATCAAGCTTTTTGGAGTATTCCAATATTCTCAGTTCACAAAGGCAGACACTGCAAGATCACAGACAATGACCAAAGAAATAAGAACTGGATTCCCAAGTCCCAGTTCAAATACTTTAAGATAAGCACTGGAACGTGGTGTATCAAATACATGAAAGATACCTTGTACATGCACTCAACATTATAAAACTTCAGCTAACTAGTTCATTATTTCATTCTAAAGATCTCACATTAAGACTGCCACATTTTCAGCTTTACCTGAATAGTCCATGTTTCAAGCAAGAATACAACCAAAGCCTTCAAAAATGCCCAATTTTTAGGCTGCATGGAGCAAGTCAAGATAGATTTTCACAGTAACAGCTACAAACATCTTGTTAAAGTTTGAATCAAAACAAATTGAGGTAACTGCAGAGAGTATTCAGAAAGTTTGAGCAAGTATCCTCCAAAACAGCCAGCTCTTTACCTGAGCTAAATCTGTGTATGAGCTTTCACACAATTTCTGTATCAAAATGTTCCAAATCAAGGAAGCAAAACAATACAGGAAACAGATGTTTCCATCAACAGATTAAATTCTGGCTTCAGCAATATTCCCTAAAGGCTCACTTTCCTAATGTCAAACATGGCTAATGTGCACAAAAACAAATGCATGCAGAACTGGAATAAATCAAAACCTTTGCTTTGAAAGATGTGTAAAAGCACTACTGTTTTAGTCTAAAGGGAATACTTTGTTATGTCCTGTTTATGATCATGAACAGCACAATCAATGATCTTAATAAGTGGATTGAGAGAATCCCACCAGTAAGTTCATGGGTGACTCCAAATTAAGTGGGGGGTGTTCATTTGCTGGAGGATAGGAAAGCTCTGCAGAGAGGGCTGGACAGGCTGGATCAATGGGCTGAGGCCAGTTCTGTGAGGTTCAGCAAGGCCCAGTGCTGGGTCCTGCCCTTGGCTCACATCAACCAACCACTGCAGTGCCACAGGCTGGGACAGAGGGGCTGGAAAGCTGCAAAGGACCTGGGGGTGCTGGTCAACAGCAGCTGAACATGAGCCAGGTGTGCCCAGGTGTCGGAATCCAAGGTCCAAAAACCTTCAAGGCCTTGGGCCAGCTTGCTCTGATTTTGAAATGTGCACTGGATTCAACCTAAGGCCATGGGAAAAACTTCCTCATTTAGTGACTTATAACAAAGATTTTAGTCTGTAGTAAGGGTTTGTAGTATGAAGTTTAGATATAGAAGTAGTTATAGAATAAGGTAAAAAGTTTAGGGTGTGGTAGGATAGGATGAAAGTAATAGGGATATGTAGTACAGCACTTAATGGGATGAAAAATGCCACAGTGCGATGGAAATGTGGCAACAGTGATTACTATTGGTGTGGAATAGAAAAGACATGTAGGTGTTAATTACCTATTGGCTATGTAACCTTTAAAAGACCTTGTAACTGATAGTCTTGGAGTTCTTTCTTCTGTAATGGCTGAAGTCTACTAGCCTCCAACTCCTGATAACTTTTAGAAATAAATCTATCTGAAGCATACCAAACCAAGGACGTCTCTCTCCCTAGCACCTCGAGACCCAGGTGGCCAAGAGGCCAATGGCACCTGGCCTGTACCAGCCATGGTGTGTCCAGCAGGACCAGGGCAGTGACTGTCCCACAGTACTGGGCACTGGTGAGGCCACACCTCCAGTGCTGTGTCCAGTTCTGGGCCACTCATTGCAAGAAGGACATTGAGGTACTGGAGCAGGTCCAGAAAAGGGCAACAGAGCTGGGAAGAGTCTGGAGCAAAAGTCTTGTGAGCTGCAGCTGAGGGAGCTTGGGGGGCTCAGCCTGGAGGAGGCTCAGGAGAGACATTATCAGTCTACAACTCACAAAAAGGAGACTGTAGCCAGATAGGGGGTCAGCCTCTTCTCCCAGGTAAGAAGTGACAGGACAAGAGGAAGTGACCTCAAATTGGGCTGGGGGAGTTTAGGTTGGATATTAGAAAATATTTCTTCACTGAAAGTGTTATCAGACATCGGAACAGGCTGCCCAGGGAAGTTGTGCAGTCACCATCCCTGGAGGTGAAAAGATGTGTAGATGTGGCACCTATGGACTGATTTAAGTGGTGGACCTGGCAGTGTTGGGTTACGGTTGGATTTGATCTTAGACTTTTCCAACCTAAACAATTCTATGATTATATGCTAGTAAGTAGTAAGTAAAAATAACATGCTGAAGGCCTGGATACCTGCAAAAGTGATTAATTTAGCAAAAGAAAAAGTGAGAGAAGTATACGTTTTTAAACTAAAGCTACACCTAAACAGAAACTTCAGACTTTGTGAATACTAAATTTCATTTCAGTACCACAAGTCCCTGGATCTCCACTGAACACAGGCATAATTTCTGGTTTAGTCCTATATGCCCCCCACCTCCTTTTTCAAATTAAAAAACCAAACAACCCAAACTTACTTAGAATAATTGCTGAAATTCAGCTGATTCTGTGAATGTATTGGTTTGGTGGGCTCAGAGTGATGGCTGGCAGGAACCTGCGCCGATGGCTTGTTTTCAAAACTCCTGCGATCGAAGTAGGAGAGCTGCTTCCGGTAATACTCCTCATCTTCCTCGGGATCATAATGATTGGAACGCACAATATCTTCAGGTGGCTTCACTTGAGGTCTCTGTGGTTCTGGGGCCCTAACCAAGAGCAATAATATACAGTTGCCTTGCCCAGTTGAACAAGCATAAGTGCCCAAACTACAATTCTATTTTATAACCTAGCTAGTAATAAAGCAATGAGCATGTACATCTTATAATTGCCCACCTTGCCTTTTTACCTATATTACATGGAAATTAGACAGGTGTGACATACCATAATGAAAGAAAATCCATATTTCCCTTATACCTCTTATACCTTACCTTTTCCCTTTTGTTTTGCTTTCTAATTATCTCAATTAAAGACAGAAAAAAGTAGAACAGAGATACTTAAGTTTCTTCCTCAAAAATGCAGAGAAACCATTGTATCTTTCCCCCACCTCCCAGCAATCACACCCATGAGAATTGACCTCATGCCCTGCTTTACTATTCATAGAAAAACCATACTGACACACTCCAACTGCTCTCTGCAGTATCCAGTTTGAAGTGCTAAGATGTATTTCTGAATGTTCTAAACTCATACTGAAAACTGAATTTAATCAGTTGTACATCTACCTGTAGGTTGTTTTCTCGTGCTCATACTGGCTTTGAGAAGTTGGTTTTGGACCACTCACACTTGTGAGTGCAGGCTTAGGTGCTAGTTCTGGAGGCTGTAAAGAAAAGCACAGCATATTCTCTTTAATTTTAACATTTAGTAAGATCAAGCACTTTATGATTAAAAAAACTAAGACTACCTTCCCTTTTCCCAAAAGAAAAAAACAAGTCCTAGCAAAAGAAGAATTAGAGGAGTTTCCAGAATAGCAAGACCCCTGGCAATGTTTTCACAAGAAGTGTTCAGGTTCTGCTTTTAAAACATACCACGTTTAGGTTGCTGAAAGGCAATATTTAACAAGTGGTAAAGCTTTTTTTCTGAGATAATATTTTACCTCTTGCACTGCAGTCTCACTAGCAAAAAAGCAGGAACTGAAAAATTTAAATGACTTACCTTGACAGTTGATGTATCACTTGTATCCTTCATTTTTTCCAAAGATGGGGATCTTCTCCTTTCAAATATCTTAACCCTACTTCGCACAGACTGTGGTTTCATGGCTGGATCTTCTTCTTCCTCAGCTAGAGATGGTGGTGTAGGCAGTGGTTTACTGTTGGAAGGCAAAACTTCTGGTTTGGTTTGTGATGAAGGGGGAGGAGGAAGAGAAACACCTGAAGTGCTATGAGAAGGCTCATACTGTCCAGCTTTAGCATTGTAAGCTTGAGGAGGACCTTGTTCATAGCCCCTTATGTGTGGATCAAAGTACTGCTTGGGTTCAGGAGACCGAGATATGGCTGACTGGTATGGCTGAGCTTCTGCCTTGTATCGACCGTGGCTGTCGTACCCAACCGTGTGTTGATCTTCGTATCGCACTTGTGGCAAGCTGAAGTTTTTGGGTGCATGCTCATAGCGAGGTCTGCTGTCATAGCTCATTGCAGGGGGTTCCTCAAAACGAGGTTGTGCTGGGTAATAGCTGCGTTCTGTGCTCTCTTCTAAATTTTGTCTGGAATCAAGATCCCTAGGAGGCTGGTTTTCATAAGCTGTTCTTGTTTGGTTATAGGGTTGTTTCTCCTCATAGTATGTCCAGTGCTCCTCATAGGGAGGCACACGGTCATCATAATGTAGGCGAGGATCATAACCACGAGAAAATTGATCTATATAGTTTGTAGAGTCATACCTATATGTTGACTGTTCATAATCCCTACTCGGTTGTTTTTCTGCATACTGAACTTGGGATTCATAGATCAGATTTGGGTCTCTTTCCTGTCTCTGCACTGGGTGATTAATTGCTGGCTGTTTTAAGACATAGCTTTGTCTGGATGCTTCTTCATTGATGTATGGATCCTTTCGGTACACCTGTAAGAGAGACACTTCTCAGCTAAAATGAAGTTTAACTTCAGCTGCATTTGAAAGGCAGTACTTGAAACAAACCCCAGTTTTAAATACGGGCTTTAATTTTGTTTAAAAGCAGAATAATTTGATGCAGATGTTTGCAACCAGAGGAAGCTGAACTTGGTGATTCAAGAGATCCTTTTTAGTTA
Organism: Chaetops frenatus; assembly: GCA_013400775.1. NCBI lineage: Eukaryota > Metazoa > Chordata > Aves > Passeriformes > Picathartidae > Chaetops > Chaetops frenatus. The sequence goes on along the minus strand of VZTR01033191.1, from coordinate 277,234 downwards.
TATTTTTAAGAAAAATCATGTAAGTAGATTAGAAGAGAAAGACAAAGGTAATAGCCTCGTGTTTGGGGTTTGGTGTTTGGGGGGGGCACACGCACTTTTTTCAGAACATGGAAAGAGTGGAAGTGAAATATATAAATACACTAAGATAGTTCTAGCATTGCTGGAGAAGTACATAAAGTCACTCAACAAACTGGACTCAACTTCAGGATCAGTGATTTGGCATGATTTAAATTTTAGGGAAATAAGCTTCTTCTTGAGGCCCCATTAACAGGAGAATGTTGACAAGCTAAGGAAGTCACATGTAAAGTAAAATCAAAATACAGAATGCAGCCTTTTTAAAAAAGTCATGTTTTTGAGAAGTGAAAAGGATAGAATTTGAAGCCATGCACACAAAACATTACATGATGCTCAGCAATTCAGATGAACTGTTTTTTGTAACCTGCATGATTCTCTTAGAAGAAAAAAAATAAATTAGAAAGAATTCTTCAAATAAGGGCAAAACAAAGATCATGTGCTAGCTTGATGTATAGCAGGAAATCAGCACAACAGTGTGGCACAGGTACCTTTGCTGGATCTATATGCGGCGATAAGGATGATGGCTCTTGGTCTCTTAGTACTACATGAGCTCCCTCAGTACTCGGTGTTCTTAAGGGGCCCGCTTGTGGTTGGTAAGAGTTGTAAGGAGCAGCAGTAGGCTCCTCCAGTCTGACATTAGTTAGGTTTACATTAGCATTTACTGCAGAGGCTGATGAGGTTGCAGGGTTTGATTCAGGCGACGGGGAAAGGTAAGGGCCTGCAGGTGAGGCTTCTGCTTTCTGTGAAGTGTTTAAAATATTTTAAATACACTGCTATTGAATCAATGTATGACTTTTTGATTTATATTAAAATAATTCAAGTGATGCTCTGACCAATGCAGCTAGATGTAGAATGAAATGTACTGAAAGTATCATGCACTAGCACTTCCAGAAATTCATTAGATTGAGGATTATAAAAGCAAAACATTTAATCAAAGTGGAATGGTACTTCAATCCCCCTCCTGTCAATGAGTCACTAAAACAGGCAGGACAAGCTGATTCTCCAATTCACTGTAATGTATCGTTGTTGTTGACAGATTCTTGTATGCACACACAACACTGGTAAGCAGAATATAAAGGAATATTTCTTATTCAAGAGAATTTGCAACATTAAGTAAGTGTATAGTGGCCAGTGTATAAGATGACCTTCTTACCGGCTGAGTAGTAGCTGTTTTAAATCCTGAAGAGTCTATTCTGAGATTTGGCTGTGGCTGAGCTTGAGATGCATAAGCAGGGTAAGTCTGAGTCTCATGATGCATTCCAGAAGAATCCTCTCGAACAGGTTCAGAGGAGCGTGTAATAGCAGATTCAGGAGGAGTCCCAACCTCATCATTCAGAGTTTCATCCAGCTCTTGATCAGTATAAGCACCTCCTTCTGTGTCTGTGTCTTCATAGTCAGACGTGTGTCTGCTGTCTGTGCTGTACATGGAATACTCACTGCCGGGAGCGGAGAGGTAAGAAAGGCGGTCATCGTGTAAATCAAGATCATCACTTGTAGCACCATCTGCCTGTGGCAAACAAAAATTAGGATACATGTTTATTCAAATACCTTTTTAAAAATACCCTTTCTCTTACAATGTAGAATGTGGGAGTTTTATCAAATTCAGTATCAACATTATCACAGGGGACAAGAAATCAGGTTTCCTTCACACGTTAAGCTTAGACCTAGAAGACTTATCTGCAGCCTATCTCTTTGAATCATTTTACTATGGAGCCAGATGACTGTCAGTGTAAGGGAGGGAGGGACAGTGAAGTGTCCACAGATAACAAAATGCTTGGAAAAATACAGAGCTGCACTTTAAAGTGGTATTATGATATCCAAATCATTACTTTGCAGGTACATATAAGGAGCTATGGTCTAATCCAGGTCTAATTAAGAAACCCATAATAATAGCTGATTCATAATTTGCTTACTTGTAGTTGACACTTCACTTGATAATAGTTTCCAAAAGGATGAATCTAATGTGCATAGAGTAACATGCAGCTTGAGAAGGGAAGTGGAGTTTTAGTGGGGAACATAGACTACTAACATGTGATTTTGCACCTGTTTTTTCACAACTGTTCTCAGAAAAGTCAGAAAGAACATGAATATGCCACTTGCTCTTATAATAATAAAAAAGACATTCCATCATCAGGCAATTCCAGCCCTGAGCACCCACGCAGTGAAATACCCTGAAGTACTTTGATGAAAACCCATCTAATCCCTGCAGAATCTTCACAGCATTAATATATCCTCCAGTTAATGGTGCCAGTGAGCAAATGCTCCCTTACTACACAGCTATATGTATAAAGGCAACTGTACAGCTCTCATTAGCAAAGTGCTCTAATATAGTGACAAGTCAGTTTTGAGCAGCTCACACAGCCAGGAGGCATTACTGCTTTTATCTTCACAGAAAACCTCTCATGAATACTGTTTTGCCATTTCCCCCCAAACCTTATTACTTACCTTTCCTTCTGAAACCCACACTAGCTGGTTCTGTTGTTGCTGAATTGCTTCCTTAAGAGCTCCATACCATCCTTCATTCATTGAATTCAAGTTAATGGTAGCTAGAAGTACAGCAGATTAGTTTGACTTATGATTTCTGCAGAACTACAAGATCTGTACCATGAGTAATAAAAGCAATATAAACTGGTAGGTTAAAACTATGAGATTTAAGAAGTAATGTCAACAAAGCAACCTTAAGGTCTGATGTGGTTTGGGATGTTTTATACCCCAGGAAACACTGAATTAACAGCAGCTTAGAATAAAGAGAGGCTTGAGTTTACCCAGACTAAAACAATAAAGTTAGATAATTTTCCTATTTATTCAAGTTTTGATTTTGGTTGATGATCCTGCAAAGCCACAAGATCTATTAGAAATGTCATTTTGATGTTTCAGATTGCTTTACGTTTGTGCAGTCATGTGCAAACGATGCACACACCAATTAACTACTGGTTATTGAATGGGGAAGCCTGAGCAAGCCCATCACACTTGACCTGGTCCATTTGCAGAAAATTCTGAAGGTAGAAGCTTCTCTCATCTTGCCTCCCCTTCCCGCTCAGAAATTCTAATCCAGTCTGTCTAATTACTTACTTGTGAAGAGATGGTGATTATTTTTGCGGAGTTTGTGAGCTCTTTCATACAGCTTTCTAGCACTTTTTCGTGATTCTGGGCACAATCTCATTCTCATGGTCTTTACTCCCTGCTTAGAATCAGGATTTAGGAACACTACAATAGGATACCACTGGGCATAATTCAGACGGTCCACTGCATTGGGAGTTACATCTAATAAAGCATGTTTGTCCTGTAGAGACAAAAGGGACAGAGGCAAAAAAAATGAATCATTTATGTACTACACAAAATTTTTTTAACATACTCCACAAATTAGTTTTGTAATACCTTTACAGAATTCATTGTTTCGAAGTATTGATTTAAACCCTTCTCCTATTTGAATTAAGAGAATAATAAAACCAAAACCAATTCCAATACCAGCCTAAATAGGCATATACATTTTGAACTGTAGAACCAACTATATAATTCCAGGATTTTTAATACTTTGTTTTTAAAAAAGCTCCTCCAAGTAAGCAGATACTGAACTAAAAATAAGCACTCTCCTATTAGCACTCTGAAAATAAGAAAAAACCAAAGACTGAAACACAAGACATACTCCAATTACACACTTCCATCTTCCTTTTTACAAAAAAAAAGTCACTGTGAATGCAGAACTTGGTCACCTTTCTTTCAGTGCAATCAAGCACACAGCATGAAGCATACTGACTTTGGTGCTATAATAGCTCTTTTCCCCCTCACACTTCAGCACCTGAAAGGCTTCCAGTTTTTTTAAAGTATGGAAATAAACAGGTGAGCCTCATATAATGCACTAATGGTAGAGGTTTTAAGGATATTAAAGATGGGAGGTAGAAGAACCCTTCTCTTAGTCCTCACACAAAAGAATTATGTCAAGTGATCGATTTGTACACTGGGGAGGGGGAAAACTAACAACTCCATAAGTTAAGTAACCATTTCTAGTTATAATGTCACACCATGGCTTTAAATGAAAGAGGAAACAGCTTAAAAGAGCCTTAATGGAGAGAGGACAACAGCCTCTGGAACAAAGCCTAGGAGTACATCCAGGCTGCAGTTACCAATATGGAAAAGGAGAAGGGTGGTGAGGTTTTTTTTTTTATTAACCAACAGAGAGATGAGAAAGTTATTAACTTATTTTTGAAACAAATACAGTAAGTNAATTATCTGCTTTATAGTGTGGAGACGAATAATGCCAGAACTACGTTGGTCAGTACCAGCATCTCTTGGTTCACTTTCTGGTAAAGAGGACACAGTAAAAATCTACTGTAAGTTTACAACATATTCTACATTCCCTTATTAAGATAAAACAAACCATTTCATAGCTCAAGCTGTCAATTCAGTTTGAAGACATTTCTGATTACATATAATACATGAAAGTCTACCCACCATTATGGCCATAAAAATCACATCTTTACAAAAGCACTTAGAAACAGGGTAAGATACAGAATTCAAATGAAACTTGAGGTGGCTATAAACAGAACTAATATTTCTTCAGAGCATTATCAGCGGCAATGTACCGGAAGAACTTAAATTTAGTCTGTTCCTTTACATTGCCAATGTCTCGTTAAATATGTTAACTAAAGTAATAAGGTAGAAACAATTTAACCAAAGAAAGCTGACTATATCCTAACTGCAGAAAAACCTTGCACTTACTTGCAATTTGAAAGATATCTGGTTCTTCTCTAGCAAGTTTCTCCCGTGCAACATCAGCTATTGGACCAAAAATGGTTACAGGTCTGAGAAACCCAGCTAGAATTGAAGGAAGAAGAAAAGTCAAGATATATCAATTGCTTAAACCAAATACAAGATACTCTTAACTACACTGGCTTCTCCAAACCTAACCACCCAAAGTTGTAATGTGCATCAGTAAGAGTAAAGCTGTACCTTCCCGAAGAACAACTCTTTCATAGGCAGGAAACTTTGTCTGCACAGGTTGGGCAGAAAGATCTTCTCTGCTTTTCCGGAGATTTCTTTTTGAGCTCCGCAAGCCTCGGAATCTCCAAAAGTCTGCTCGATCTCCTCCTGCTGTCTTTGGAAGCGTGTACTGTACACTAGCCAGCTGCTCAGCTCTAATGTGACAACAAATCCCAGTTACCAAGTCAGCTTCTGAAGAAATGCCTGACTGGCAAGCTTACAATCTCAAAAAACGACAGCCACTGGCTTAACCAAGCTTTTGTTGTATTATGAACTACAAGACTACTGAGTCTGGTATCACATTCCTAAAACTTATTATATCCTTGTCTCTTGCATTGAAAAGGAAGCTTATTCATGGACTGCGCAGAGTCAAAAGCAAATCCACAGATCAGGTATTATACTTCAGTATGTTTTACATTTTGTCACTTTTTATTACTGAACCAATTCTATAAACTTGTGTCCTGCAAGGAAGTCCAGTCATTCATTGTACAGACACCATTTAAAATTGTGGGTTTGAATCAGCAAGTTAAGTATTGCAAGATCGTACCTGTTTTTGTTAGGTATGATACCTCTTTCCACTTCCTTGTGATTCTTCCCAATTCGAATGGCCAGCCAGGAACCCAGTTTGCCATTGTACAGAGTGTCCACCACCCGGAACACTTCACCTTTATTGAAACTTAGTCCATAAGGAGATTCCTTCTCATATTCAAAATGAGTTCTTATGTAGAAAGAATCCCCTACATCGGACTCAACAATGCGACGATAAACTGAAAGAAGGAAAAGAAATCCCAAAATATCAAGTGTTACATAAGTTCAAATGATGTTGTAATGCACACAAGAATTAAAGAAAGCAATGCCTCACCTTAATTCTCCTTGTTCTAATGTACATTACTTCAAGAAGGCTTAATGTCTCAGAGCTGCTCTATTTTAAGCAGCATAACTATTTATAGTAACCTCTACTAACATAAATTCAACTTTTACAGTCAAAAATTTGATCCAAGTGCAAGCTTAATTCATGCGCCCTGGAAGGAATTAACCCTGAGAAAAGAAGTTTGTGTGTACAAACACATCAGCATAATTACTCATTTTCAATGGCATAACTACAACTGACTCTTCTACTTCCTCCAAGGATAATGCCAAGACTTTACTTAGGTGGTAGGGGTTATTTCTGAAGAGATGAGGTTTCTTTGGGGTTTTGTTTGTTTGTTTAGGGGGGAGCAGGTGTGTGTATACTGGCACACACCTGTACTCCATTTGTAGTAGCCACCTATCCCAAAGCCAAAAGGACTTAACAGTCTAAGGCGCCAGTTTCCTGCAAGCCAGCAGTTAGTTATTGTTCACTAGACTTTTTAATGCTGTTCTAAGCAGTCTACTGCATCACTTGCAATACACAAATATTTACCATCTTTTTTCTTCTGTGCCAAAATGGTTACTTCTTCGCCTTTAGGAAGATCAAGCAAAAAAAGGACAGCTTCTTCTCTGATGATATTTGTGAAGTCTACATTATTTACCTGGTATCAATGAAGCAATCAGTTGGATTTAGCATATGACATTATTACAAAGATTTAATTATACAATGAAATCTGAATCTATTGCTATGATTTTTTTCATACTCAATTTCATATACAACAAATGCATGTATCTCATGCACCTCTTGCACCTCTAAAGAGTCCCACTTTATTTCTCAAGTGAGAAGCACAGCTTTCAGGATAACAGGTAGCTGTTCATTTTATACTCATTCTGGAGCACCTACATACATAAGTAGCCCACAGAGCCCTCTGACAACTTAGGCACCAGCATGAAATCAAACAACTTTATAAATTGAATTAGTCTACAAAAATTGATGTAAAAAACTTCCTAACCTTCCTAGCAGTACAGTAAAAAGATTTTGCTCCAAGTAAGTCATCTAATAAATACATACAGAAAAAAAACTGTATGAACTGCAAAGGCAAAATATTCAATCCTACAGAAAGAAAACCTACTTTGGTACAACAAAACATTTTGTAATGTTAAGGGTTTTGACATACCCTGAGAATCTGGTCTCCTTCCTCTAATCCTTCTTTTGCTGCAGGGCTGTCTTCAAGAACACCAGCTACAAATATGCCAACATCATTGCCACCTGCTAGTCGCAATCCCACACTGTCCCCTTTTCTGAATTTCACCAGTTTCATGCTTGGCCTAGAAATTTCGAAAATATTCCACTTACAGGTGTAATAACAAAATATCCCGG
>VZTR01033191.1:223196-266996 GCA_013400775.1 Chaetops frenatus | reverse complement strand
CCCTCATCATGCCATTCAGAGCAGTGTGATTACTGACTTAATTACGACTTCAGTAAAGATTCCCAGACTTCCTTTGCCCTTTATTAACTACTCTGAACACTGCAAAACAACAAGAACTAGAAGCCATCGTGCTCCCAAGACCACTTTCAACCCTTCTGTTTCTAACCGTGATTTCTCTGACCTAACTAGGTCATTTTCCATGGGTTCTCTTCACTCAAGAATTTTATTTTTGAAATGAAAACACCATAAAACCTCAACCTACTATACATACCTTGAAGTCCACTTGGTGGTTCTTAGAGCTTTGCACTTACTATGGCTTTGCCATAGCTTCTGTGGAGTTCCTGTGAGGAAACTGCCACTGCAGGCTTCCCTCAGCAACAAGCACTTGTAGGGGCTCTTCTCTGATAAAGGCTTGGTCATGTTACAAGAATTTATATGTAAGGCTCATTTTTGCACACTGGAAAATATTTGATTTCAAACAAGGCTGACTTTGAACTGGTCTAATATTCCTGATCTTACCAACAACTACACCATCTTCCTTTCAAATCACTGAACAGACTAGTTTGAAATTGGGAATTTCAGGCAAAAATTGAGTAATTATGCTTTTTTCTAATGTGACTCTGGTCCTTCCCATACAGTAACATAGTATTTTCCTTTAAGTCTTTAATGAACCTTTCCTAGGCTAAGCCTCTGATGATCCCTCCAAACAAGCACTCTCCTCCCACCCTTCTTTGACACAATCAACTATGACAGTCATCTTGCCCTTGCCCTTAGTCCAAGAGCAGACTGTCACAGATTCTGCCAACGATTTCTCTAACATTTTCATTACAGTCTTGGAGGGATTCTCATTTCTCTAGAGCTTTCATAAGGCTGTTAAAGGATTGTGTCCTTTGCTACACTTCTTAATCTCAGTTTATCCTGGCCAAGTTACTTTTATCTGCAGACATTAATTTAAATATTAGGTTTATGTACTGGCCTACAGTTTCTCCCACCCAAACTATTTCCATGTGCCTCTTCCCATTCATGCAAGAATAGAGCATTGCTCCTTCCCCACCAACCAACAAAACCCCCACATGATTTATCACTTGCTTGCTAGTCCCTCAGACCAATTATCAGTACATTATTTTGGATTAAGAACCATCTTAAGGGTCTCCTATCTGGCTGGATTTGTATTATGCTAATTACTAATCTTCAGTATCTTACAGAAATGCAGAATTCATCTTTCTAATCTCATCCTTTTCCATCTTGGCAAATATAAATTACTTCATTTGCCTCTCTTCGTAACACTGCTGTAACAGGTCACCATCTTTTCAATAATGGCTGCTGTTTTAGAAAACCTACTGTTCTTATTTTCAAGTCTATCAACATCATAACCCTTCCAGTTCTTCACTAATCTACTGACTACTACATGCAGAAGTGTCACTGCTCATCCCTTAGGTCCTCAAATATTTTCAAGCTTCAATGTGCTTTCTCTCACTGCACCCAGCCTTTCAGTAGCAGCTCCCTCTAAACCATCTGCATAGCTCCTTTCTCCACTCGTAATTTCACTGAAGTGTCTCATTCTGTAAACAAAAATCTTGTAAGTGCCAGCCTGCCGGAACAGTGTCCTGTATCATCTTTTGTTGTTTTTTTTGTTTTGTTTTTCTTTTTTACACCATCTGGCTTTTATCTGTTGCCATTTAGCTTATCCTTCCCTTTTGGGAAAAAGGAATGAGATTTTGTTCTGGTTTGATTAGCTGTACTGCATTTGTTAACCTGCCTTCTTGGTCCATGACTGCAATTAAATGCTACATGAACAAAGCATTTTGGAGTGTTTTGAGTTGTATCTTGGGAACAGTAGTTCTAAACAGGCTTAACTACATCCTTGTTATAAATATAGCCTGCTACAGTAACCTGTAAGAATACATTTCCTTCTGAACACTCAGAAAAGAAATGACAGATTCTAACCTTGTCTGAGAAATCAGTACAAAACTCTTAACAGCCATCGCTTATAACTACAACCCTGAACTCTGACCCCTATATAATCATAGGTCCCACACCTTAGCAGGTTTTCAGAATGAAAACTCTTAAGAGATAAATGGGATTATGGTTACAAAGACTGTTTGTATTCAGAAATAAAAATAATTAAGACTTGGTCTGTTTTAAGACTTGAAAGTCACTCCACAACTATGCAAGAGCATATGAAAGTCTTTACTGGTCATCCATTCTCAGCAACATGCAAAATTAATATATTTTAATATTTTTACCTGGGAGTGGTGGAGTTTGTTTTTCAGTTCTTTCAACTGTCACCTCTTCCACAGTTTTAGAAATATCATCTGCATTCTTTACAGGTGTAGAGACAGCTCCTGGTTTAGTTATTCTCTCATCTTCTCTGCTTCGATGACTATATCAGAAAAAAAGATTCCGCTCTGCATACAGAACTGCTTCTATGATCTCAGTCTACTAAGACTTAAGAATAAATACTTTCATTCATCAAGTTGAGGGTAAGGTATCACCATTAGCATTAAAGGTTTTGTTGTTAGACTATCACATTATTTATAGTTTTTACCATTTCTAAATCCTAGTGTTTTGTCCCTAATTGAATGTTAACAAAGGACCTCCCTAGATATGGCAAAGCAGCAGCACCTGGTGACACAGACTGCTCTCTGCTTCAGCACACAACTCCCACGTACATGCTGTATAATCATAGATATATACAGCATTGAGAAGCAAAGGGGAGAAAGGAAGAAAAATCCACTACAGTGATCTTTTCCTCAGCCCTTCCTATAGAAATAATGGAGTTTTAGACTTAATTCTTAGGCTTTGCTGTGACCAATCTAATTTATCTGCTCCTTTGTGTGTCAGCTGCCCTGAAACACAAGTGCTGCTGGTATGGCACCTTTTATCTCTGCAAAGCCCTGCCAAGGCCCACGTAAACATGTCCTGCATTTCTCATCTCCTCAGAGAGGATGAGACCTCCAATCCACAGCTATGACAAGAGGGGAACGCTCCTCATCCACACAATTTTAGTCTAAAGACAATTTGCTGCTTCTTAAGCATTTCTTAATGCATATTTGGCAGTGCAAACTGAAGGAATTTAGGACAAGTAAGTTCTTGTTTTTACACAATGAAAGCAAGGAAAATTCTACAGAATGTAATTTCTGTTCCTTGAGTTCAAAAGATCAGGTATTCTTACACTGTTGTACTGAGCTACAGCTACCAGCTGTACCACAGCAGAACTGAACATGGCCTGCATGTTGAAATGTTAACCACTACACTGCTATCTGATGAACAGTAAATAATTTAATAGGGTTGGAACAGATGAATATTAATAATGAGCTAGAAAAATAAAGTTTTCTTCCTGGGAGTTGGCAAATAAGCAAGATTTAAAGAATATTTGAAGTAAAACAGACACAAATAGAAGCCTTTCATATAATACCAGACTGATTTGCCAAGAAGTAGGGAAAGGTGTTTTCTCGAGGATAACAATGGCTTGGTCAGTAGGTGCAAGGACAGCTGCTGACATAAAGGAGAGGTCTGTACTGAAGAGAAAAAAGAGAGGAGTTCTGCACTACCAACAGCTAGATGGTGCTACTGGGCAATAATGAGCATCACTGCCCATAAAGCACAAATGGATCTAATCCCCATCATACAGAGTTAAGACTGTTGAGATCCTAATCAGAAAGGATGCTACTAGAGTTGGAAATACAACTTCAGAAACAGATTATAGCAAGTCTGCTGATCCAAGACATGCAGTAAAGAATAAAAGAAATTACAAAAATCAAAATACAAGTAGAATGTGCTTTCCTGAAGCAAAATGAAGTTTAAAATATAAGAAACAAAGATTAGCTATTCAGCCAAGACATACTACAACTTCTCAGTGCATTCCTCTGCCAGTTAAAACCATGTGCCTGAAGGCAGCTGAATGGAACACAGAAAAGTACTCCAATCACCACAACAAACTGTGAAGACAGAAGACTTACAACCATCTTGTTGTAAGTCATTGATAAAAACATGCACATTTAAAATCCCTATTGATGTCTCTTTTTATCCAGATAAACTCACTTTTGGAGGCTTCCACAGCTGATTAAAAGGATGCCAAAAACTACTATGTGTAACGAAATTAAAAGTAAGCATTTATCCTTCTATTTCATTCCCAAACATCACTTTTCTTATTCCTCTTTTGGGTTTCCAGTTTAGGTGCATAAGCTAGACAGTACCAAACTAAAACATGACTGGACTGCTCCTTCTTTTGAAAATAGTTTCTGGCTTGCTAAAAACAGACACATATATTTAGCTATTTAAATGCATGTTAACTGTCCTAGAAATAAAAAAAGTTCTGTAGTATTGTAAGCTGCAACTAATCCTATTCCCCAACGATTTCTGGGTAATGAGCACCAGTTAATGAGATACTACAGCAAATTTCCCCATGAGCCCTCTCTACCTGTTTCCAAGCATCTCCTAACATTTGAAAAGAGCACTATTCCAATGTAATATCTGTTTTGCTTTAAAAGTAAGGCAAAAATTACTATAGTTACTACACAAAGACAAAATTAATTTTACATTTCCTCTACACAGTCCAAACCCAGTGTAATTTTAGGCTGCTTTGATTCCTGCATACATCAAGGGAATGCAAATGTGGAATCTTTCAAGAACAGTAACAAAAATACAGACACTGACGGCACAGCACAAAATCATCAGGTGAGTATCTGAAGCAACAGGCTTCTGGGCTGCTGCTATGTGTGCAGCCAAATACACCCTAGCAACTCAAATGCCTGCAAAAGTCAGGTCTACTCTACCTAAGACATGAAAGTTTAAATGGGAAAAAGCTGATAGAATAAAAAGGAAACATCAGAAAAGTAGGGGAGTAGATTTTTTCCTTGACTTTACTTAAACTGTCCTATAAACTCTGCACATTTCACATTGCAAGATGATACAGGAAACAACTTGATGCCACCACTGGTTCCAGGTGAGGGAAACTTGTTAAAAACTGACAGCTGCACTTCCCAAGAGACAAAAGTGTTGTTCCCTGTGTGCACTGTGACACTATTGTTGAACATCTGTGCTGTGTCAGGGCCCCCTTTACCTCACTTCCTCTCCCTGACACTTTTTCAAAGTGTGCTTAACAGAAACATTTTTAAATTACAAAATACAATCAGCTCCACGTTAGTGCTATTACTGCAGAACAAGAGATGGCCTGCAACACATCATGTTTTGTCTCTACAGAAAATTATGGAAATAAGAATTTGCAGGCTCTTCCCAAATGTGTTTTTAGCACATCTCAAACTCTTTAGCATGAGAAGAGTAACAGCAAAGTAGCATCTTCCCAAAGACATTCAAAATAGGGCTGATTTTTATCTTATATTCTAGTTTTTCAGCTTGTTTTGAAAACGGACAGAACAACCAGTTTCTCATGCTACATATAAATTGACAATGGTATTACAGAAGTCTCATCCTTCCAGAAATAGTGATAATATCCACAGTGATTTCTTCAACCTACCTCATCTTTCTTGCTGAGGCTGAAGTGTTAAACATATCAGAGGATGTTTTTGCTATTCCAGTACCAAAGTGAGGAAGTCAACAAAGGGGACAGAGTTCCCAAGCAGGAATTCCTTCAATTAGTAAAGGGCAGCCCAGAGATATAATCTGGCATGTTTGGGAGTACCTGGCTTTAAATGCCAGTCTGTAGGATGGGTCACACCAAAAGCCTACCCAGCTCAACAGCTTCTTAGGGCCAGCAGTAAGACCAGACAGCCAAAAAAAGATACTTGAGATGACTCTTGTCCCAAGGTACTCTCCAGCTTAGGTACACAGACCTCTTTTGCTCATTCTCACTTTTTAAGTACAACTCTTTATAGGTTATACAAAGTACAAGTAGCCCTTTCTGCTAGTAATTTAAGAAAAATGCTTTAGCACTTGAGTTTTAAGAAGACTGTTCAAGAGAAATCTGTGAACTTTTAGACTAAAGTGCTATTTAATGCTTTGACAGAATGATCAAACAGCAATTGCTATGGAAACTCTATAGCCAGGAACATTGCAGGCAGCCTGATGTACATAGTGTGGAATACTGAAAGGTGGACAAGATTGAAGATTCTGCCAGACCCCAAGCAATACTGAAGCAGATCTGTTAGCAGATTTCTGTACTCTAGTGCACATCCAGAAATGTCAGTTTGTACTTAAGCTTGTATGAAAGGACTAAGAGGATTCCCCTGGAATTTCCCTCCTCATTAACATACAAACACTGGGCAGAACAGTATCTAAATAAAGACTCATTATCTTCAATACATTTTTAACATCCTCCTTAGGCTTAGCTGGAAGATTTTTTGCACGCTTCTTCCTCAGCTTCTTCTCAAGCCTTTTCTCTCTCCAGATTTTCCACCAAATTCAAAAAAGATTAAGTAGTTAACAACAAATTTGATCTTACAGTAGATTTAAACTTGCACAAACAACCACTACAAAGAGAAGTTGCTCTCAACGTGTTTTCCTTTGCGTGGCTCAGAGCCCAGATTTTCTGATCTTGAAAGGGACATGTCGCACAGGAAGTCAAGGCATGCCAAAGAAGCTCTTGCTCATAAAGAAGATACAACAGATGCATTCAGAGTTAAGATAACTTCAAAGTTCCCTCTTGGAGAGGATTAAATTCTTCCAACAGTTTGGTCTACAGGGAGGAAGTGACCATCTACCTAAGCCACTGCAATAGGACAGGAAAGCACACTAACACTAGGCTAAGTCAGTCATAGTTACAGTTCTGACAGATTCTTCTTTTGTTCCTCCCTCCACAAGCCCTATCAGACCGCACTAGAAATGCATGTCCAAGACATACAGCTTTTAAATATGACAGATCTCACAACCTTCACAATCAAAGCTCTGTCTCTGGGATCCTTCTTTTAAGTTTTTTTCTATTAATGTGGTTCCTATTTGAAAATCTGGGGCCTTGTGGTCCCTCCAAACAATGTATGTGAAAGAAGCAAAAAAAACTCTGTAACCCATAACCCCAAGCAGGTACAATCTCTCTTGCAGTTGTATTGATCTTTGAAAGACTAGCCTTAAAGGTGTATTATTTTCCCCTTGGGCAATTTATTAAAAAGCAATCAGGCACATCTTTTGTGAAACAGCCAGCTGCAGTTCGTTTTTTCACTGTTTTTGAACAGCATCTAAAAATCTTCAGATAGAGGCTCCAAATTTGGAATTTGCACAGATCAGTTCTAATTTCTGCTCTATCATGTTATGAGCAGTCAGAAGAGAAACTTTCCTCTAATAAATATTTAGTAGAATTTGAAACCCAACACTGAAACGCTACTTCAATAAATTAGAACGCGTATTTCCAAACTGTGGAAATGCAAAACTGAGCAGATTTGTTATTCAGGACCAAAGTTTCACATGGCAGGAGAAAAAAATTCCAAACCATGCAGTACATTACTTGTCTCCAAATTTATATAAAATTAGACTTACATACTGAAGAATTACAACCAATGTTCCATTACCAAGTTCAAATATAAAAAGTAGAGCATAAAAGCTAAACCTGCTGTGCAAAACACCTTGATTTGTAGGAACTAAATATATTCAGAAACATAAGATAATCCCTATGCCTAAACAAAGCAAGATTTCAGCAAGTTTACCCAGGCTGGACATGCAACAGGAGTGTGCTATAGGTCATGTCAAATCTCCTGGCAGCTAAGTGCTTTCTAAAACCAAAATACAACTACACATTATTCAGTTACATATACTGCTATCAAACTTATATTGTCATTCATACAACCATGCTGTATGATTATGTTTAAACAAGGTGTAACACTAAAGAAAGGTTCAGTTTCTCCTCAAGTCTAAAATATTTGCATCATTATCATCTGCATCTCATCTTGAGACAAAGAATGCCATATTACTGCCTCCATAGTTTTGCTTCACATTTGTTACACCATATAAATTCAAGCACTCCTACAACTTATACGTCACATTAAATAGTTGATTTAAAAATAATACAGTGCTGCCATCACCTGCCGTTGCTGGGCTGCTGTGGAGAATGTCTGGAATGGTCTGAAGGCTCTGACCTCTGGTCAGGAGATCGTGAACGACTGCGGCGGGGCCTGTCATGTGATCGGTTGGAATGATCTGATGCCAGCGACTGAATTTCTGAAATGTCTGTTAAATAAAAGTTGTTTTCTCATGAAATGACTGTAATTTAAATGGTGGCATGACCTGCTTAAATGGGAATAAGCTTTTGCAGAGAATTTTTATGAAGATGTTAAATCTACGGTATTATTATACAAAAATCCAACTTAATATTCCTGAAAGAACAGCCACAAGGATAGGGACTGTATCTTTTTCTCCACAGTTTTTGAAGGTGTGGATTCCAATCACATTAAACAAAAATTTACCCACATTACAATCTTAATCCTAACTCTTCTCCTCCCCACCCTCTCATCCCACTTGGGTATTTCACATCTTGAAAATACAGGGAGAGTTCTTTCCTCTGTAGAAATCAAGTTCTTATACTCACCATCTCTTTCTGAAGCATTAGCAGAATGAATACTGTCAGAAAGATCAGGGACATTCAACAGTGTGGCTCGTTCATCTCGCTGAACAACCATCTTCAACTTGCCTTTTGACCTTTCTATTAATGTTTTGGCATCTGCTAAGGACATATTTTCTGTCACTGTGCCATTTATCTAGAAAAGAGTAGGAAAAAAGAACAGACAAACTTACTAAGAAAACTCCAGTGAATCTCCAGCAAAAAGAGTGATGTTCTGTCTGATGATATTTAGAAATAGTTAAAATATGTATCAAATTACCATAATACAATGGAAGACAACTGGGCTCATCCAAAATACTGCATAATACCGAAAATCATTTTCAACTTTTAAGTCAAAGCTTATACCACTAAAGATTAGTTCTGCTTTTTGAACCAGCACTGCTATACTCAACAGAGCAAGGAATGGTCCATTTTTCTGCACCAACACATCCACAGCATCATCTTGAAATAAAAACTGTGAGTATGAATTAAAAATCATAGAATGGCCTCAGCTGGAAGGGACCTCAAAGACCACCCAGTTCCAACCACCTTGCCATGGGCAGGGACACCTCCCACTTGACCAGGTTGCTTAAAGTCCCATCCACATGACTTGGACACTGCCAGGGATGGGGCACAAAAAATTAATCCTTGGGTGTATTTATTTCTAAAAAAAACCCAAACAAACAAAAAAATTAACCTGAAGGCAAATTTTATTGTTGCACAATAGCACAGTTCCACATTTTACTTATAACTAAGCAAAGCTTCATACTTTTTCCAGTAGTCTTTATTATGTATTTACAGTGGGCATTATTGGTCTGAATAAAGCTTAGGGAAGAGTACCAAAAAGGCTCAGAAATTTTCTTTTCCTTAGAGAGGCTGATTAATATTAAATTTGATCTTTGAAATAATTTAATGAAAAGTGACTCCCTTCAATTAACTATAATCACATTATTGACGTAGCCAATTCTCAGCAGACTCGCATCAATGAGTTTTGCCTTTGAACAATCACCACCACCATTTACTGTACCTTCAGTACAACATCTCCTTCCTGGATATTGCCATCTCTTGCTGCCAGGCTATCCTGTGATATTTCTTTCACAAATATGTGACTTGCCAACCGCAGACCATACTCTTTATAATAAGAGAAAAAAAGAAAACTGATGAAGTTACAGTAGAAAAGAGGGAGGTATCTGGAGATTTACAACACTGCTTTATACAGCATTTACACAGACAACACAAAGAGGAGAGTGAACTTGGCACACAATGGGCCGTAGTAGAATTGTCTTAAAGCTTTACCATTACATCAGTCTCTTTTTCTAACACTTGCCTATAATCAGGGCTGTTGTTCAACAGCTTAATTTAGATGCTACCTACATTTTTTTCCTATCCCAAACAAGACAGCCACTAAAGATTCAGCTAAAGTGTAGGTATGTAGCTGCTGACTACCAGATCAGTACAGTTGGCATTTGTTTACATTATATAATTCTTTACCCTTAACTAAGCACACAAATTTTGGAATATGAAAAATACCACCAGAAATACAATACTATTTTTAAAGTTTAGAGCCAGCTACTGGTAAAACGGGCAAAGCCATTTTCACCCATTGTTCACACAGCCCTTGACACAACACTGAGTGAAGCAGCTGGCCTTTAAAAACCAGCAAAAGTTTGAGCAAGAAATGTACGTACAAGTTACCTTCATTTTTTCTGGATTTCACCAGTGTGACTTTGGTGGGTTTTGTGGGCTGGCTGGAGGTGACAGACCTCCTGTCTGACCTTGGAGACAAGCTCCTCTCCCTGCTTGCGCTGCGATCTCTGACCCAGCTCTTCTCATGCCTCCTGCTGGTGCCGGGACCGCCACGGCTGCTCCTTGGATCCCGGATTTCCTCATCGTAGCTGTCGTCCTCATTTTCAGACACTGGGTCAGGGTCTGGGCGAGTCACAGGAATCTGAATTTTCTTCATCCTTCGGATAGTCTACAACCCAACAGCAGATATCAGCCTCTGGCTGTGTAATGCTAATGGTGTTACTAAATGTCAGAAGCCAAGATAATCCCAGAATTCAAAACATACAGATGAATTTGTGAATGCTCTGAATTGTTGCATCCTCATAATAAAATTCTACCCAATTAATACAGGAGACTTATCAATACAGATTACCAGAAACCTGTTTTTACAACTCTTTTAGTTGTTCTTAATGCTTTTGCACAAGTGACAAAAGAGTAACGATCAACAGCCTTTGTAGCACAACACAATATTCTGCCTTCAGAGCTGCATATTTGAACGCCCTCTCTGCATAAAACCACAGAATCAGCTACTGGCACTGCTAAAACTCTTTTCTGCTAACATGTAATCTAGTGTATACTCAGTATGCTATTGACAGTCACAGTAATTCCTCTCAACTTTGAAGCCTCCCAATCTTCCAAAGAAATGTTTATGCAAGGCATGGAGAAAGGGGAGCAGTCCCTCTGGAAGTTCAAGGTTGGTCTGTACACTATAAGACAGCTGGTTCTAGAATATGAGCCAGCCCTGTTCAGAGAGTTGTTTGCTATGTATTACAGAATCAAACCCAGTTCTACCATAAAATTTTCATTAATTACCTTTTTTTTTTAATATAAATCTACACACCAAATATTTAAGATACTGAAAGCCCTACACAGCTTGCCACACATTGCTTTCTGTTAAGCTTTAAAGAACTGCTGCCAAATCTACAAATGCATAACATTATGCTTTTTTTTACAACTGCACACAAATGCACTAAAAATCTGTCAGGAGAAAAAGCTTTCCTACAAGCCCTAGAAGTCTGTTTTCATTAACTAGGAAACTTCTAAACATTCTGCATTTTTTGTTCTATTTTTTTGTAACATAACCCCCAAACTTCTACAGAAAGCTGGATTACTACCCTTTGATGATGACCTGTTCTGTTTTGCAAAAGTTCAAAAACCAACCACTTAGAGTAAACTTACAAAATTATAGGAATTAAGGTAATTATACTTTATTTTGGCAAACTGTTTACTGAGCACAAAAAGAACTGTGTTAGTGCCTGAACAGCTTGTCCTTTAGCATACACCAGCCTTTGAAAAACTCAGTAAAAGTGCATCCAACAATGTAAACAAATATTAAACAAAGCTGTTTTGCCACGGCAATCTGAGAAGAACTTTACCATAAAGAAAAGGAGTCTGAATTATCCAGTGCCACACTATGCAATCATCATCATTCACATTTCAAAAAACCATTTTGAGTAACCCACTTGGTAAACATGCTGTGATTATCACTTAAACCTGAAACATCACACAGGTATTATTCAAGTACCTTACATCATGCCCATATTTTATAGCAGACACTACACTATTTCACTTTTGCTCTCTAACTATGGAATTTTAAATCTTCAAGACATTCACTTACGATTTTGGCATTCTTCCCACTTTTCCTCAGCTGCTGAACAGCAAATGCATGCTCGACATTATCCATTGAAACTCCATTAACCATTGCAACACGGTCATTTTCTCTACATGAAAAACATTACAAAGTACAGTATAAATATTTTATGCCAAGAAGAAAATATTGGTGTATAGGTGCCTCTGAGCAAACTGCCTGTATTACAAACCTACTGCACCAACAGCTACAGACAGACTTGAGACCAAAACAATTAGGTTAAGCTACTACTGACAGAGATGAATGCCCCTGAATCAGAACCCAGGTACAGTCTGGCACTTACTGTAGCAGTCCTTCTGCTGGGCCTCCTTTCAGCACATCAGAAATAACTATTGATGTCTCACCACTCTGAAAGTGAGGATTATCTCTTCCTCCAGATATTGCAATACCAAATCCAAATCCAGGGGCCTATAATGTAACAAGAGAAATATTTTTACTTTTTAATGGTCACAATTTACATTCCCACACCAAACACAAAAAAGGTCCCACGAGATGAATAAACGTTTTTGAATAAAAATAGGCTCAATGAACCAATCAATGCTATGCAGTCCAGTTAGGGGAGACAGATTAAAAAGAAACATTTTCAGAAGGCAGAGAGTTTCAGAGTAACTACCCAGTCTCTTCCAAGAGATTAGAGTTCTCATTTGCATTTTTATGGCCTGGACCTCAGGTGGTCATCAGCAAGACCTCAATCTTCTGAAAGCACAACAAACCATTCCACTGAGCTGCAACACTGACTCAAACCCCTGCATCACTTCCTGCAACACTTTCTTTGAGTTTTCCCATTATGGTATTTACCCAGCTTGACCTCACTTTGCTCAGGAACTGACAGCATTGCAGCACACAGTAGTATGACTGCAGGCTCAGTTCTTACAAATAATACCAAGATCACTTGTACCATTAAATACATCAAAACCTTGTCAGCACTTGCAAATCATCTGCATCTTAACAAAAGTAATTTGCTTCAATCTTTTCCCTCTAGGGTGACCTGCCACTACAGCAAGGTCAATGCTTCTGAGAAGTTATTCCTGTTAGATATTTCAAGATACAACAATGATGCTTACATTTCTGCCTGGAAGCAGCGAGGGTGGGAAATAAGCTTTCTAAATATAACTGATCTGCAAACCATCTAGCTCTTTCATCATTGCCCAGAAAACATTTTGAGGATATTACCATTTAAATGCTGTATTTTACTCAAGAATTTATTCTGCAATTTTCAGCTATGAAAAATGCAGTCACTGGATGGAAAAGATCAGGTTTGGGTCAATCTCACCCCTCCATTTCACAGAGCACACATTTGGTGCTGGCAGACTTCACCTTCTCTTTTTCAGACTCTTTAACAAACATGACCCAGCTTTAGCAAAGAGTTTCATAACCTTACAGTGACAGCAGAGGCAACATGGCAGTCTGCATCTGGCTGCAAGACACATGATGTTCAGCTTTTTGGACAGTAATTACTGCCCAAAACCAACCTTTTTCCTATATCTTCCCAAAACAGAGGTCATAAAAAGATGTTTCAGATTTGCCTGTAAGCAGTGAATAGGAACAGTATTAAAATACAGACTTGTATTTTGTTCAGAAATGGAGTTGAGCAGTAGTCCATACTGTTGCCAAGAAGGAAGTTGGTCTAAGTGTGGGGGACTGGGGAAGGGCACACCTTACTGCTTCTTTTACATCCATTTTAATTCATTAGAGGATGAATGGAACTTCTTTTCAAAATATATTCCAGACAGATCAACTACAAATCATGGCCAGGATACAAGAATTAAATGAAACTTGGTGCTATGAAAGAGGATCTTAAAGTCCACTCATGACCAGAGCTGAGGGGTTTTCTCAGTTTTATTTTTTTAAGTCAAAGATAATATATAATAGCCTACACAAATATATTATTAAAAACCTTTTCAAAACAGTAATATTTCCCCTCTCATGACACTCCTACTTTTAGTTTTCCATTACTTTAACAAACAGAACTTAGTTTGCACTGTATTTGGGTGGGGAAGCAAAGGGAGAAAAGAGACGATAATAACAAAGACATTTATGTCAAAATTCATTTAAATATACTCTATTTTTCCTTCACCATAAACAAAAATACTTTTAAAATTCTCTACTCATGGTAAGAGGTACAAACATCGGGCTAAGGGCAGCAGAAACTCACTGTAAATCTTATCTTACAGCTTGCCATACTACTTTTTAAAAGTAGATTTGCAAATCAAATCACCAGTATGAAGATGACTACATTTGCTACTTTGATGTTCTCTTCCGGAAGTCCTGAAACAATGCAGTCTCATATACAGAGAGCAGTCAAAAGGGCCTACAAGTCAGATAAAGAGCTTCTAGTAAGATAAATCAAGGTCTGCAGAAACATTCCCAATTAAAAAATAAAATCCTAAATCCTTCTGAAAATGTAAGAAGTCACATAAAAAACCTTCCAGTAAAAATCAGCCTACCTACTTTTCATTTTATCCTGCTGCCTACCATCATCTTGAGAGACAACTGATTATCAGAACTGCTCTCTGAAAACTGAGCCTAGCTCCTAGACATGTCTGGGAATAGCAAGATATTGATCACTACAGATTATGCAAGATACTAACATGTACCTTAATTAAAACTGCATTAAAAAAATCTCTTGTATCAGAACTTCACCTGTCAGATGTTGTAGAAAAAAAAAAAAAAAACCACAAAAAAGAGCTGTACTATTCTACTTTCCCATAGTAATGCAGCATGGGACAGGCAAAAAGGTTGGTACACACATGGTTTCTGTGCTCTGGGGGAAGGACATACACAAATTAGCTCCAACTAGAAAAAAACCAGGTGATATACAAAGTGCATGGGTCCTCCATCAAGTACTTTGCAATTAAGTACATGAACCCAGAAGATCTCTCAATAAATATAAACTGTAGGTACCTGGGAAGCTTTAACTGAATTTGAGACTAGCTCAATCTCTTAAGAGTTAAGTAGCAGCAGTCCAGTCCAGGAAGTTGGAAAGGCGGTAAAGAAAGGCAACAAAAACTCTTGGTGAGAAATTCCAGCCTCTGCTTCCCAAAAAAGTTTCCAATGAGTGTTTTGACTGTAGTGCTGGAATTCAGCAGCAAACCCTCTTCCCAGCATTAAGGGTAATTCTAAGCACCTATTTGTTTAATATTAGCATAAGGGGTTTGATTTTATTATCAGCCAGATGGAAATAACTGTTTGTTTTTAACTGACTAAAGCAATGCTATCGAAGTTATTAACAGTACATATCATCAGCTTTCAACACCTAAGTAAGAGCTACTTAATCAGGTAACAAAACAGTCATACCAGAAGAGTTAGCAGAACTTGGGCACATAAAAGATCATAACCAAAATTATAATCAAATCATACTTTCACATCAATGCTATAAAAGAAATTCTGACTATGCTACCAGTGCAAACACAAGATCTCTGGTTCCTACCAATTATTTAAAATTTTGTTAAAAGTAACACCATATTGCAGCATGTCATTACTTCTTTGTGCACTGACTAAATGTCTCACTTCTAGTGTCACTGAAATTGCTGCTCCTATTGACCAGGAAAAGATCCCCTTCAAGAGAAAATGAGCTATCACCAAACCTACGAGCCAACCTTGTATTACTATGGCATTTTTGGTTTGGTTTTGACTATAAAGCAGTACTGATTTAATCAGTAATATGAGCAAAAAACCAAAAGTTTACAGAGATTACAGAGATGACTGGACAGCCTAAAGATGAAAACATAAAGGGCAATTAATTACATATAGAAATAACATTTCTTGCTCAAAAACTTGACTTAAAAATTGTTGGAAGCCTAAAGAGCAGCCTAGATAAACCTCAGTACACATTTTTATACTTTGCTTTCAACATGTGGCAGCAGTCAGAGACAAGGATACTTTGTCAGCCTTCTGCTCAACCTGAGTGCAACCTTTCCCTTCACAAAAAGGGCACCTACCCCAACAGTTACTTTGAATCAACAACATTAAAGCCTTTAGAATCAATAGCTAACAGATCTGACAGAAAATTAACATTTTATCTGACCAGCTGTGCAACACACATGCATTTTTGTCTGAGGTCCATTCATCCCACCAAAGCTACAATTTTGAAATGCCTTTATTCTATGATAAACTGAGGGCAAGTGGTAAAAAACTTGCTCCCTTGAGAAAACACTTCTAGATCTCCCTGGTTTTGGAATGAATACAGCTATTTGGACCATGATTCTGTGGTTGCTTTAATACTAAGCTGCTGCCAGAAATGGTATCCCACCCTGCTCTGACTTTCCCTAAGCAATTAATTCCTTATTGGCTCTCTTGTACAGCTTCATGATAACTGCATCAGAACTCAATTTAATTTAGGAGTAACTCAAACAAGAGGAGTCAGTCTAAATGCAACAGCAGTCTTGCTATTCACTGATTCTCAGCACATATTCCTTTGAGCAGGGTACACATTCTGACCACCCAGAATCACTACTTCCAGCCAGTGATTTAAGGAACTGGCAAGCAAATAAGACAGTTTTGAATACATTTATTTATATGCAATTGCACTGTTTTATGTCCCTGCAAATAAAGTTTTAAAACTTGTAAGCACAGTTACAGCTGTACTGTGAATGAACATGGATTTCTACCTCCCTTCAGCTACATACAGGTGTAACCTAAAGCTTTGTTTCTAGCACGGTTATTTGCAGGCAGGCTTATCTCTGAAACCCCACAAGCAAATACAGCTATCACATGGAGCTTTTACAACACTTCTAAATTTAAACAAGGGACTGTGACAGTTTCCTTTCTTTTTACTTCCTGACATCTGGCTTTTTCCTATTGTTTTCAAAAACTACCAGTATCCTGCATTAGGCACACACAGCCAATTGTACAAGCTTACCCTGTGAAGAGTCACTGTGTGTTGTTCCCATATAGCTGTTTCTTCCATTGTTGTGCTCTAACGAGAAAAAAAAAAAAAACAAACCAAAGATTAGACTTCATTTTCAATAGCTGTATAATGTCACAAACAGAAACATACATTCAAAAGTAATATTAATATTCATATAGAATAGCTACACAAGAAGTTGGCCTGGCTCATTCATTACACATTTCCTGCCTTTATATGTCACAGCTGAACTTCCTGTGCTCCTGTGGAAGGGGGCAGGGGAAGAATAGGCAAAACAGACTACAGAGCTTGAAGTTATAAAGAAGTTTCAAGGGAAGGACTATAAGCAGCATTTGTGATATAGGCTCCCTTGGTTGCTCATTAAGATTGTAATGGATGTACGTAGTCTAATCAGTTGTATTTATATTCTAACTTTTATACTTACACTCTCCTTTTGCTTGTTTTGACTGTATGCAGATTACCACTAATTCATGAACACCCAGCTAGAGATTACAGTACCTGTGCTACTGTATTATGCACACAGGTCACATTTAATGGACTGCAGTTTAGTGTAGGCTCATTATTTCACCGAACAGTAGCACTGCAGAAATTACAAGGTCCTCTCTAAGGTAACTAGATTAAACAGTAACATTATGACAATATTGACATACCTGCATTTCTGCTTAAAAGAGCATTACTTAGTGTGCCATGACAAGCAAACATTTGGAGAGGGGAAAATAGCATACAGGAGGAAAACCCAGCAGAGCCCAGGGCCTGAAAATAGGCAGGAAGGCAGTAGGAAATGCATAAGGAACATCCTGCTGCTACATTTTCTACCCTTCCAGAGGGAGTGTCCAGTGTTTTGGTCCATACCCACCCCCCCGGTAAGCATGCAATCCACTAATTAAAGAACAGAATCAGAACACAAACATCTCTGCAACACGGCCGTGCTGGTTTTTTGAATATCTACTTTGCCCTCAATTTGTTTCATTTACAGTAACTCAGTCACTACAATAAAAAGTACTCTGAACTTTTAATCCAGTCCTGTCTCACAAGGAAGGAGAGTGTTCACTCTCACAAATAACACCTCTGAAAATGTCATCCAATTTCAGAACATCAGAATTTCCAACTGGGTTCAAAAAACGATTTGTTCTCATAATGCCAAAAAGCTCTGCATTTTGTGCTTGAATTTCAAGAGTTAGGATGTGCCACATGACTGCTCATTTCTCTTTCAGGGTTCACTTCTCTTGAAACTGCTGTTGACTTAATTGGGATGTATTTCATTCAAACAGCTGTAATTCTCCTCAGTTCAGTACCAAATGTTGCTGCTTTCCATTACAAATTGATTCAACTCTACCCCAGAACTAGATTTTTTTCTCTCCAGCTTTTAAAACTCAGACCAAATATATACTAAACCAGTAACACTTCACACACAAAGCCATCTTTGAAACAAAACAGAATGTTTTGCTTGCTAAACGGTCTAGGAATACTGATTTTCTTCCTTATTTCTGATGCTCTCATTCTGTCTTAGTTTTGGCAAGAGCTTCTCAGGCTAAACATCTCATCAACAAGTGAAAAATTATCTCTGCAAGTAAACTTCTGAAACAAAAAGCTCTAGAGTAGCTCCTGTTCAGAAGAAGGTTCAACAGGAATCCAATAAAGGACTGCAAAAATTGTAATTCACATTATAATTGAAATAGGCTGCCTCATTCCCACTGAATTATCAAGAGAATTTAACCTGCCTGCTCATTTACTGCACTTGTCCTGGCAGTGCTGTACAGGTGCAGCCCTGTGTGAGCAGCACAGTCTGAGCTCCTTGGCTGACAAGGTGATCATTGTCATGGCCCCGAGCCCTTGTGCCTCACTGCTGGAGCCTGGTGCACAGGGCACAGAGCAAACACCACCAATGGCTCTGGATATGGCACCAACTGATAAAACCCAGCTTAACCAGCTCAGCACTGCTCCCACTGGATCTGGGAGAACTGGCAAAGGTAACAGCTAAGCCATGACTAAGAAAAAAGAAATTCCCTATGTAACATAATATGAGAACTGTGAGAAGATTTACTACTTCACAAAAAACCCAAGACAAATGTAAAAAAAAAAAAAATCAACCTCACAAACTCAGCAGCCTTTCTAAACCTGGACAGGGCACTCACTGCTCAGTCAGATTGAGGCTGCCATTTTTAAAGCCTTTCTCCTTTCTGCAGAAGCTCAGTCTTTCCACTTTGTTCTCCATTTTTGTTGCTCACACTACTGTTGTCACCTCCCCTAGATTTTACTAATACATCCACTTCAAATGCACAAGACTTGGAAACATCACATATCCATTAGTTACACAGCAAAGCAAGTAATATGTTATTTTCATTCTTTCTGCATGCCCAAACAGTCCAATCAAGAACAGTGAAAGGAGTTCAAAGGCAGTCTGAGGTGAGTGTTGGCTTTGACACAAACTGCTTACTTGGGTTAGTTTCTGATCTGTAAAGAACTGCATTCACTCACAAAAGACCAAGGGAAGTTTGAAGAAGACCTGTGAATGTACTCATCCCACTCAGCACTGACAACTGAGGCAGAAGAATGAGCTGAGGTCCCTGTTGTGATGCTGCTCTTAGGCCATACCCAGTGTTCTATTTTTCATGCTAGCCATCACTAGTTTAAGGGAAATCAAGGTGACTCAGCAGGATCTGAGAAATATATACAGCCTAACACCCAGAAACTAGGAATGTAGAAGAATAGTAAGATGTCCCAGTCTACAGCTACAATAATTTAACAGAGACCCTTTAATATCTTTAAATACAAGTGGTTAATTTTGCAAACTCCTATGTCTATATTACCAATGACTCTACATCACATAATCACATAATTTTTTAGGCTGGAAGGCACCTCTGGAGATCATTCAGTCCAAACCCCGTGCCCAGGCAGGGTCACCTGGAGCAGGTGGCACAGGTATGTGTCCAGGTGGGTTTGGAATGTCTCTGGAGAGGGAGACTCCACACCCTCCCTGGGCACCTCTTCCAGTGCTCTGCCACCCTCAATGGGAAGTTCTTCCTCATGCTGAGGTGAAACTTCTTGTGTTTTAGTTTATGGCCATTGCTCCTCATCCTGTTGCTGGGCACCACTGAAGAGTCTGGCACCATCCTCTTGGCACCTGCCTGGGATATTATTTATGTGCATTGAGATCCCCTCCCAGTCTTCTCCAGGCTCAATGGGTCCAGTTTTTCCTCATAAGAGATGCTCCAGACTCTTCATCATCTTCGTGGCCTCTGCTGGACCCTCTGCAGCAGCTTCTTGTCTTTCTTGTACTGAGGAGCCCAGAATTAAGCACATATGATAAGAATAAATAGAATAGAAAGAATGATGGTATCATGACTCTAGTGATTTATTTTATGCTTCTGCTTTATTAAAGTGAAAAGTTTCCTTAAGCTCATCCTAAACACCTTTATAGAGACAATTAGTATTCCCAACTCTGTATATGTCAAGTGGATTTGTTTGTAGATGGCATGTTACTATTTAAAGGATAGAGTCATAGATGATGTTGTAATTCATCAATATGGAAGTTATGAAACTTATCATTTCCTCAAAATCTTGGAAACATCAAATCTTGTTCAGCTCTTTCATCTTTGGAATTGCCCTAAGAAATACACATTTCAAAGTAAACATCTTTTCAGAAAGCTCTCTCTGCAGGCTTATAAGGGTCCTTCAAACAAACATTTTTTGTTCCCCTTCTCAATGTATTTCTTTCCTTCTTCTCAAGGGAGGGGTTTTTGGTTTGTTGTTTTTTTTTTTTAACCATGCCTTTTCTCATAGAACTTTCACCTTCTCACACATAGCTGGGTATGTGTGCATATGCACATATATGCTTTTCTTTCAAGCATCCTGAAGGAAAAAAACACTGGGTACTGAATGTTGCAAACAGCATTGCTCAGTTTACCTGTACTGCACATGAAAAAGCTGTTGCCAGTAGCAGCACTGAAGCTGCTCACAGACTTGAGAAGATAGTTCCAGTTCACACTTGGAAAGCTTCAAACAACAGCCACAGAAATTAGTATTCTACCTTAAAATAATGCAAGTTCTCAAGGGAAGGTTCCTTGCAGATTAACACTTTTTAGATTTTTACACCTCAGCTCAGACTAAGGCCACAGCTCCTACACATTCTTGAAATCCAAGACAGAACAGCTTCCCAATGTTTCTTTCTGAGTCTAGGGGGACTTAATAGAGGAATTATTGCTCCCTTTTTAACTCAACTGCTTTTCATAGGAAATGAATTGTGTTCTGAATAAGAAGATAAGATTTTTAGGAATTGTTTCCTCAATTGTGATCAAATTTTGACACATAAGGCCAAATGAGTTTTTAACCATGTTATTTCTTAGTAAAACTTAGCAGTAATTCTCAATAAATAAATAAAAGTGTTAAATATCTACAGTTGTCATCCATTTCTGTATGTTTCTCACTAAGGAAAAGCAGATTATTACATCTTCAGAGAAAATAATATCTAGATATCTACCTAAAACAGATTTTCCTCTGGACTACAAAAGAGGAACCTCTTGTGGGAAGCACTAAGCTGCATTTAGCATCTTTTCCAGCCTGGTTCTGCAGATCAGCATTGACAGCTGTCCTACAGAAAATAAAATGAAGCAACTGCTTCTGTTACCTCAGGGGTATATTGCTCCTTTTCTCCACAGAACACAGAGAGGAAAGGTGTCTGACAGCTGTGAGCTCTTTCAACCACAGCAAGCAAACCTCAGGAAGTGAATGGTCAGATCAGAAACTCAGCCATGTAAACAACACCAGCTTGGCTTCAAGCTTGCAGTCTCATGTTGTGTGCACCATACTTACAATAAAATGCTCATGTCAAAAAACATTCCTATTTATCCTGAAAAAAAACCGTAACTGTGACAGTGTTCTTATTCAAGACACAAAAAAAAAAAAAGAAGGGAGAACTAGTATTGGGCTGTGTCAAAATAGGGAAAAAATACTATATTTACTCTGTAGTATATTACTATTATAGTAATTTATATATAGTAAATTCTAGTAATATTACTACATTACATATAGTATCTGTAATATATTTAGAGTGAGAGTTCCTCTTCAGAAGGACACACCAGACATACACATGCCTCACTCATCTTGCTGCATTTCTACTTGGCTTCTAAAATTAATTTTCCATTATTCTTGGGGAAGTTCAGTTCAGCAGTAGGATGTTATTGAACTTCCAAGTTATAAAGGTTAAATGCAGAATCAATACATTTTGATTGTACTTGTGGGAACAAGAATTAAAAGTGCTTATCAGAATATCAGAATTTGAAACTCCTACAAAAATTTCTGCAGTTTGTTAGGTATCTAGGGGGGTGATATTTATCATTCACTTAAAAAAAATCAGCATAATCAAAGTCAATATCCAAAACACACAGCTTCCTGAGAAGTATGGAAAGGAAAACAGAATCTTCCTCAGCCAGCCCAGAACAAGGAATGAAGAGGTCATTTCCCTACACACAGCATCTTTCAGCACTCAGCTGCAGCACACTGTCCTTTCCAACACTGACCAGGATGACTTCCTACAGATCTCACCTTTGTCCTTGCCTAGTTAAACTACAGCCACCTTAAATTCCAACAGATGCCCCTCCAATTGTCTTATCATAAAAGCCTTCAGCTGACTGGGGGCAGGGGACCCATTTTTTAACAGTTGTTCCCCTGCAATTAGTGCAATGAGGTCAGAATCCCATTATCTGACTGATTTTATCAGCTGAAAGGAGAGCTTTGTCTTCCATAGTCTAACACATACACACCACACCACAGCCTCTCTACAGGGAACCTTAGAGTTACTTGAGGTATTTCAAATACTGGCAGCCAACTCCTGGAGCAAGTGCAGGCAGGCAGGAGGAGGAGAGCTCTGAGGCAGGGTCACCAAAGGAACTGCTACAGCTACATTGCCACCCACAGCCCTGCTACCTCTGTCCTACACTGCCAACAGCCTGCATCTTAGTTCTTCACTTGATCATCATTCCTTCCAAGGAGGACTGCTTCCCTGAACATATTTTTGAGAGAAGATTCAAGAAAGATCAGACTAAGGACTCAGGGACTGCCACAGAGCATTGGGTGCATGTTGTTTGTATATTTATCTCTTTTACATAGCAGTGGTAAATGGAGGAGAAAACACCCACTAAAGGACTCTTTCAAGATGTGTATAGAAACACTTCACAGAATCACTGAAGCTGAGAAGCCAGTCTTTAGTCTCACCTTCTGTCTGAGTGTACATCCACAGAAGTGACATCAACCATCTCTTTAAACAGAAAGAATAACCTTATTCTCTGAAGCAGATGTATTAACCCCCTAAAAGTAAAGCAGTGCTCATTGCAATTTTTTTCCATTTGATATATTGGGTTCCAAGCTCTAATCAAAAGTTTCACTCCTCCCAAACATTCATTAAACAGCTCACCTCATGAAAAGTCTGTAAGAGGAAAACCACGATTAAAGCTGCTCTTCAGATGACAATGAGCAATCCAAGTTTAAAAAATATACAGAATTTTCAACACTGCGTGTCCAGTAAAATTAACTTACTTCGATTTAGATCACTCAGAAAGCACAAAGTCTCTACAATAGCAGACATGGACAGTTCGACCAGTACAAGCCATCATAAAGAACAAGCTTGAGAGGAAACACTAGGACTAAATTTATACATTTTTACAATAACTAGGCTATTTACCATTCCACTCAATTTTTCCTGTGCTTCCAAAATCACATGCCACTCTGCAAGACACCACCTTACTGAACACGTTTTCCACTGCCTCCTGATCTAAAATTCCAAAGGTTAGTGGCTACCTAAAACATCCCTAACCACTAGTTTTCTTGACAAATTTTTCTACAAGAGACATTTTTGCTCTGACTTCTGCGTACTGTTCTCTCCAAGCTGAAAAAGTAGCTCAGTATTTAACTCACCACATCCATGTAATACCCAGCTTGCTTAGCATGACTCACTTTTCCAGAATGGCCTCTCAACTCCAAGCTTCACACATCACAGACAGGATCATAAAACCTTTCTGTTGGTGGTACTGCTGCTCAATGCAAAAAATGTTAGACCTCTCTCCCAAAAAAGCCCTAATCAAGAACATTATGCACAAATTTGGAGGGATGCTGCATTTTAGTTAAATAATTAAATACTGGATTACAGATCCAGCTAAATCTGAGTATTTATAGAAGTGTTTATGACACAGGCCTAGTAAATCACATTATCTATAAAAGGCAGAAGGCTCACACTCAGGAATAAGGCAAAACAAACCAGAGTGCAAGACCCACATGCAGATACATCTCAAATGATCTCAGGTCAGGTTACTTCAGCTGAAGAATATCACTCAAACACCCTGGTAACAGTATCAGCCAGCAGCTAAGCAAAGCTTACTAGCTCCTGATCGCTAGGCGTGGGAAAACTGCTTCAGAGTTTGGGATCCCTGTCTGTTTTGCTTCTTTCCATTTTGCTTTCCAGCTGGCAATGAAACCACCTAGGATCACATACTCGCAAGTGCTGGCAATAATGTCTCACAGATCACTACTCCAGGCCAGTACTCTAGCAAAAGATAGTAAAATCACACAGAACAGAGAGGCTAAAAAAGCAAAGTGGCGAGCCATGATTCTCCCCCCAGCAAGGGATGTTGCCACAGAGAAGCACAGACAACTTGTTGTTTGCTTTTAAGTTAAGTTAAGTTGGCTTTAAGTTTTTCCCCTACTGTACTGATCTAGGTCAGTATTATTAGGACCTAAAGATTCCCAATTTAGAGTATAAATTTTAATACGTAATTGAAGGGACTTACCCTCTCATTATTTACCTCAAAATTGATTCTTTTTTTTGGGTATCATTTCAAAACCAAGATCTTCAAAGAACTCATGTAATATTTTAATTGTTTAAATCTCAGGATGCAACTTAAAAAGCAATTATTTTACCACAATACAAGCAGCTTAAGCAGCACACAGTGCCCTCCTAATTGTTTCCATGCTCAAAAATATCCCCTCCCTCATATCTTGTGCAAGTGTTACACACATTTATGTGGTAATTGTTACCCATATCCCCACCAGTTCATCACAACTCCAACGACAGCAACTGCTCCTGGTACAGTTTGGAAGGCAGTCCTGGGAGTATTAAAGCTCAAACTACAGCCTGCCACCAAAGTAAAAAAACCCTGTTGAAGGGCACCAGTGGAGCTCAGGAGTGCACACAGCTGTGACCAGCTTAGAGCAGCAAATTCCAGGCACATACCAACTACCTGGTGCGTTTGTTTTAAAACCACAGTGGTGCTCAAATGGTGGTGCAGACTGCCCAGCAAGGCATGGGATATCATCCTTGGAGGTCAGAAGTCATCTGGACAAGACCCTGGGCAGCCCTGTAGCTGACCCTGTTCTGAGTATGGGACTAGACTAGATGATCTCCAGAGCTCTGATGAGCTCTACATGATCTGACCTCACTGTTCTGCAATTATTCTATAAATCAGATTTCGTGAGAACTGCTTTGAGCACAGACTTGGACTAGCTGATCCCTGGAGTCCCTTCCAACCTTAATTACTCTGTGATTCTATGTAAGTCACATTTCCAGCACATTTCTGAAACCAAATCAAATCATCCAACTACAGGCACAACCTGCATCTCTACTCTTCTACACAGCCCAGCATTAGAGTTCTAAAGAACATCAGCTGGAGTTATTTCAGTTTGGTTTTTCCCTTAGGGAAGGAGAGGAGCACAGTATCAGTATCAAAGAAAGCAAAATGATACGGTACTAGCTTTATAGAAGAAGCCCAAATAAATCCTCTCTATCTGACTACGGCTTTTTATTTAAAAAATACAAAGCCAAAATGCACACAAGTAAAAGATATGTCCACCAAGAAATTACTAACATGAATACAGACACCAAACCAGCAACCAAAGCATTCAAGCCCTTCACCTAAAGATACAATGCCTCTCACCTTGTTTTTAATCAAGAGATTCATAACCCAGTTACCAAGCACTGCACCATATAAATTTTAGATTATTATACTCTGAAGATCTGTCAAATGAGAGCCTCAGGACAGGCAACAATATCCCACTAAGACAGAGCTGGTTTGATTTTCCAAGATACTACTCAGAGCTTAAAAGTATGAACAAATGTTTAGAAGTCTTGCATTACAATTCCAGTTACAGGTGCACAATAACAGCCTCGACACTTTTCATCCTGACAATAAGAGTAGCCTACATAGGTTAATATCTCTTTAAAATGCTTTTTTTGGAGGGGGAGGGTATTGCTTGTTTTGTTTTTGCTTTTTACAGCCTACACAGCCACCACAAAACTATACATTCTACAGTTAATTTACTAAATTCTTCTAAAATAAACATTTGAAATGTGAGTGTTCTACACACACACACACTCACACTACATTTTGCCTCATGGAAGCAGTTGACAACTACTTTTCTAGTAGCAGGATTAGGGGGGTGGGAGTGTGTTTCCTTGATATTTTACCCCTTGAATCTCAGTATGAAGAAATATGTCACTAGGCAGAAAGACCTCCACCCCTGCCCTGCTCGTAGGTACAAAATTTCTTTCTCTGAATCTCAACCAACCATTCTTAGCAATAAATTTCAGGAAAAGTGTCCTTCCCTACCCTGAACAACCACACACACACAGATGGCTTCTTTCCACCCTCAACTTGGGTAACTGTCAGTTAAGAAGATTCAATTTTAGCAGTCACATGGCTACTAGGGCATCTTCAGAACACAGTACGACTCTGAGCTCACTTTAACTTCACACATCCAAAGAAAGCAAGTCTCAAATCAAGGATACAGAAATACAGGAGTTCAAAAAGGAAGAGATGGGAAATAATGTTAAGTCTTACAGCTCCCTGAAAAAGAGTAACTTGGGTTTGAAGTTGTTAGTGGCTTTGAGTAAGGACACAATGGTAACAAATCGATTGGTTTAAAAAGCACGTTACAGGGAACACAGCAGGGTTCTGTTGTACTTTCTAATGAACTGCTTGTGAATTGAGAGAGGAAGAGAAACAAGTCCAGGAAGTCACTGAGAGAGAATGAGAACTAGAGCAGCACTGCCATACCCCCCTGGCAGGAGATGGACATGAGACTTGGATGGGAGGAACACGTAACAAACACCACCACAGTATTCAAAAGGCTTATTCAGCTATCAGCAGGTAAACATTC
The DNA here is from genome assembly GCA_013400775.1 of Chaetops frenatus. Taxonomy (NCBI): domain Eukaryota; kingdom Metazoa; phylum Chordata; class Aves; order Passeriformes; family Picathartidae; genus Chaetops; species Chaetops frenatus. The sequence continues at coordinate 240,062 of VZTR01033191.1, read as the reverse complement.
CTAAAGTTTCTTATCAGGCAAGTGTGAAAAACAGAAAACACCTCATTTTTCCTCAGCAAAAAAGACTAACCCCATCCTATTAACATCTAGCTTCCATATTACTTCACCATGAAACTGATTTTCCTATGTTTTGAAAACATCTACCTTGAAGAAGTATCTCTTTAAGCAGACAATCTACTACACTTTGAGACACAGTTGTTAAGTGTCAGTCTCTTCTTGCTTATGTGCACATCAGTCTGTTTTAGGATTTTCCTGCTTAAAAAACTTCTTCTAAAAGTAACACATTAATGATTAGTGGGTGATTAAAAAAAAAAAGCATGCTACAATTGTCCTTGCATTCAATCTCAAAACTGAGTAACATAGCTCTGACAGGACTCAAACCCAGGTAACAAGTTGAAGGTATAGAAAGAAAAAAATGTATTAGTCAGTAAAACCAGTATTTAAATTCTGAACAATACAGTGCAGGAAAAGAGATGGAGGAAAAAAGTCCTTTGCTTTTTTAATCTAAGTTGCATTCAGCAGCCCACAGACCTGCAGATGAACTCACACATCCTACGGAGCATCTTCCTACAGCCCAATCAACATCTTGATTTTCATCAGTCCTTTACACCCTTTTTGTTTAATGTCTATGTAATATAAATTAAACTTATCCACTATTATTGTGAAAAATCAAAGTAATTGCGAAGGTTCAGTTCCCAAAGAGTGGTGCAAAGGGGTGAATGGTGTCTAAGAAAAAGGAATTCAGTTCTGTGAACCAAGTGAAGGAATGTCCTGCAACACAACCGAGGCAAGGCACAGCAGCCACAGGACTTGGAGCAAAGTCTGCTGTCAGAACAAGTTCATCGCAGTACATCGAGTATCTCGTTAAAACAGCACCTTGAGGCCACTACTCGACAATGCAAAGGGTTAAGGAGCAGCAAAAGCCTAAAGCTAAAGGCTACTTTCATCCTCAGCACAGAGGATCTCCTTCATTTGCAAACCTACTGTGAACTGAAACAAGGAATCAGCCTGGCACTGATGATGGCTTTCTTGGAATGGAAAAGGAGCAGCCAAGAAGTGAACCCAGCAAAATGAAAGCAGGAAACTTCTCAAGTGAGTTCTTCATTGACTACGAATGTAGAAACACCGCCCATTTAACAACATTCCTGCAGACACACTGATAACCCTCGCTGCTGCATTCATGGGTAACAATTTATTATTCGCAGCCAATTACAGACTGGGATTTTTTTTTTTTTACTCTTAAATGCGGCTATACTTTTAGATATTTGCAAAATACAGATGTTTCACTTCAGAAGGCAAAAGAAACCTCATTTTTACCAAAGACTTAGAAGCATGTTTTATAGAAAACACATATTTTTCTACCCTGCAATTTATTGATATTTTCCTTTTTTTAAAGTGATCTGTTCCCTTCTCTTCAGGAGCCAAGGCCACGAACAAGCACAAGAGAAAATAACATCAGCTTCGGAAGAACCAGCAAGCAGGAAGAACCAGTAAGACATGTCCATGCTTTTTTCCCTTTCCTTAAAAGGACAGGCAGCAGCAACAGGGATGACCCTGCCACCCAAACCATCTTTTTACTTCAATCATAACTCCTCATTTTCTTAAAGTGCAGCAATGAAACCAGTTCCATTGAGGAGCCAAGACTGGACAAGAGGCACTACAAGCAGGCCTGAGATACTGCCCAGCACCATCAGCTGCCCTGATCACAATTCTCCTCTGATTCACTACTGGCAGCAATCCCACCACTGTCTTTCACTACACCAGTGATTCATAACCAGACCCCCTCAGAAAAGCTGGATACAAACCACTATATATTAACTTACAAAAGTAAGCACTTTTTAAAAACAGCATGGGGGTTGGATTTTCTCTTTTGTAGACTGCATCCCTACCCCCACTCCAAACAGTTGAATTCCTATGAACCCCAGGCTGAAGAATTATCCCAGCCATTTCTCACTCACTGAGTCAGGAGCCAACACCCAGTCTCCTGCTCTCCCCTCCCGAAGCGAGGGCAGAAGAGACATTGGCTACAGTCACTGGAATAAAATGACAGAGTAATTACTGGACAAGAGGCTGAACATAGGCTTCAAACTGACCTCTGTAGGTATTCAGATTTACATAACCATCACATCGTTTCCCATCCCACCCTATAGACACAGAGCTAGGATTTCTTTCTGTTCCGTTTGCACATCAAAGTAGAGGAATGCAACAATGGAATTCACTAACATGCTCAAAAGCAGTAATTGTTGACCAGATCAGAACTTCCTAGCAGCAAGTTGCCTTATGCATACCATGCAAAACAGCACACTTCAAAAGCAATTCTTCTCATGAAAATCCATTTGGCAGATTTATAATTATTTCCACCACTGCAGATGAACTAGCATTGAATTTTACATGAAACCCAGTATGCAAATCCAGAAAGCTTAAATTACCTAAAATTACAATCTTTCAGATCAAATAGCTTCAAGGCCTGCCTTTTGCAGTTTCAACTTGACCTTCCAGTTCCCCAATCCAGTTTAAGGGTGACAAAAAGCCCAAGTAGACCTAAAAACACAGTCCCATCAAAGGGGAAAAAAGAACCACACCAAGATTAGCCACACCAAGCCAAAGGTTAACTGTAAAAATGGTCACAAAGCCACTTTTGTACTTACATCAGCAATTAAAAATAAACTCATTTCAGTGGAACAAACTGCCTCACCGACAGCTTTAACCACACGACACTAACTTCTATTCCCACAATTTCAAGTATATCAACAATACAGGATTGTATTCTTGACCAAAACTGCACCATGTCCATTCATCACCACTCTGGAATGCACATTCTCAAGTATGCAAGAAAACTATGTGGGCAGAAATGATCAAGGCTATTTTAAAATATGAATTGCGCTTCTACAGAACTGCATCTTCTAGCTCCCTGGAACCGTATTTTTAAATGGAGCTGGCAAACCCAAAGCCCTTAAACAAGAACAAATTTCTCTGTTTTTAAAAGTTGTTCTTATTATACCTCGCATTAAAAACTGCAAGAAGGAAAATCTGCAAAACCTGACACTCCAGTTTGCAACCTGAAAACACACTTAAGTTTACAAAGCCTTTACCTCACCCCTGGATTGCCCCAGCACTCCCTGTGCTACAGAAAGCAGCTCTATTGAACTTCAACATTCTGAATGCAATCAGTTCTAAGAAAATAACAAACAGGTTACAGACCAGGGGAAATAACTAGTGCAGATGTTAGAGTCTTGCCCCATCTGCTACCTTAAGTTTCACATTCTAGAGCAAGTTAAGATTTTAATTGACAAAAAGAGAAAAAATTCATCTCAAGAGTAACAAAGTTCAAAAAGAAGGAAAAAGAGTAACAGAAATCCCACTTCGTTTTCCCCCTCTGCAAATATTTGTTCACTTGCTGTGCATTAACTCCAATCTGTTCCACAAAAAGTAAGGAAATCAATAGCAGAAGAGCTTCCACACTTTTGCCTGATGTGAGTCAGCACCTTTACTCTTGAGGGGGAGGGTGCTCATCAAAACAATATCATTTAATTTCACAGCTAAACAAATTCTTTGAAGAGCAGAACTTCACTTGTACCACATTCTTGCCCCTCGGATGTTCCTCACCATCAGCACCCCAACCATCAGGCGTATATAGGCATCTGCACATAAAGAATGCAAAAGGCAAATTTTGTGACAACATGGGCCTTGGATAAATCAGCAACATATTTTTAGGATAGCTTCATGACCTTTTTTTAAGGAACTAAGTTATTACAAGGCAATACAGGAAAAAAAGAGAAGTACTTAAAAGCTCTTCTCCCATTCCACCTTGGCTTTATATCTTGCAACTACACAGTAAACTAAGGATTTTAGCTGCCCAGTCCTGACAAATTGAACACATTAAGGTTCCATGAGCATGTATCAATTACCAGTTTGCATGCATTTATCAGACTGATGACATTTTCCCTTGACAGTGCATTGTCAGCTTCGGAGTCAGTGCTCCCAAGCCAGGTTTACCCTCAAAAGATCAAAGACAACACATGCTTTGCCATAACAATAGTGAGGATCATTGACACAGTACTTGACAGACTTAAATATTGACACCAGTGGCAGTGACACCTCACAGAAGTGTGAAGTTTCTGATCCTCTCTCCAAACTGGACAAGGCTGTTCATAAAGCAGGTATAGAACAGATTAACAGCATCATTTCAAATAATCTACAGCCCACATAGAACACAGGATTGCATCTGTACAATTAAATATAAACATCAGTACTACATTGAAGTAATTTTCAAAAGCAGTATTTTAGGTTTTTGTTGTTTTTCGGATACAATCCAAGCATATTTTCAGTTTGGTTTTTCTTCTGCTATGGCTATTAGCACTGGGTACACACTTTTTTACGTGATATAATCTGAGCTTCCCATGTAAGTATGTGATAAGCATCAAAACACACTGAACTGTAGTATCTGAAGCTTGCACTTGGAACTCAGCTTAAACAAGGCTGATAGAACGGTAAAGTTAAATTGCAAAGCATTTTTACTTTTTAGGGGATTTATTTGACATTCGTTCCATAATACATTTTAAGGCTCTTTTCCCTAACACCAAAAAAATTAGTCTGCTCCAGTGCAAGTTAAAAGAACATTTAGCCTAAACCATTTACATAAATCCACAAAAACATCATCCAACATGACCAAAAGTAGTGCTCTTATGTAAATGAGTGTCCATTACTTTCATAGACTTGTTTTCAATATTGAGGGAGAAAAAAGTTGCCCACCCTACAAGCACTCACTAATAAAAACAAAAATTATTGAGGTATCAAAGAAAGTTATAAATAAACCCCGTAAATACTGGGAGAAGTTCGACAGCCATGAGGTACATATGACAATGAAAATCTAGACGCACCAGCACGGTAAGTAATACCAAAAGCTTTCTGTTGGCAGGTTGAATAGAAGGACAGAGTCATGGTATTTTAGACTTGCCTTCACAGTTAAACTGCTGGTGGTCTCCCTATTTGTACTGGCACGAAGAACTACCTTTACTCTCAGCCATAAGTACCTAATACAGAGACACATTACAAATTATTTTCTATAGCAGTCAATTTGGTACCTTTTAGAAACAGGGGAACAAAAAATGAATTATGTTCAAGTACATTGTCCTGATTCTGCACAGATAAGACAAACCAAGTGAAGAATCCCAAACTAATCACTACACCAAGACATGTCCATAATGTAATAGTGGATGTCATGGCTTCAATTCAACTTTGAAATAAATCAACTATGCAGTAACTCAAGCAGAGCCAGACCTATGAGGAGCTGCTCTCTCCCTCAGTCACCATAATTTCATCAAGATTAATCCCTGTTTGCAAGCCAAGCTATGGTGAAGATGAGAAGCATGTAGAGTATTTCAGAAGAGGAACTCTGAACACAAAGACTAAAAATAGAAGTCTATACATAATTACTGAGAGATGCTACCCATCAAATCCACCTCTTAGCAAGTATTTCCCATCTGTGCTTAATGGGCAGATGTCTTTTTTGTTTACTCAGCACATTTTTTAAAATGGAAAAGTATGAATGACAATCTAGTTGTTTATCCAACCAGCTGGAGAAGAAACTGGGTATGCACTTGGTTAACAGCTGAAAAGCCTGTATAATTTTGGTAAATTACCTGTTTATCCCAGATTACAGCTACAGTTCATTCAACTGTTGCCCCAGAAACCTATCAAGTTACCTGGCACTGAGAATGAGATATTGGAGAAGAAAGCAATTGAGTTATCTACAAATCTTCAAATTCAGCAAGCCATAATTTTTTCAAAGGAGCATCTCCATAAATGAGTAAGAAACCGGAAGAGTTTAGCTTCAGGACACCAGACAAATCTGTTTGATGAGTCAGTTCAATGGAAAATCTATAAGGATGCCTATCAGCTTGAAGAGAAACCATTCAATTCAGAGTATTCTTTGGAAAAGAAATCCTTAAGACTAAATAAGTGAGGATAAAAAAATAAGTGAATGAAAAACTTCATCAGAAAGGTGAGAGATGAAAGAGTACTTCCAGCCTAACTAGCTGTAGTACAATTTTATCATTAAAGCGAGAATTGAACAGCAAAACAAAACTTACTTCCAGAATGCTTTCAAAACTTGACTGATAATAGTCATACCCTCAGTGTCATGCACCTTCTGATGATTTGCAAGAGAAAATTCAGTACAGTGACAATATCTAAATCTGTACCTCTTGTATCAAAGTATTGATTTAGTTGCATCTTTTCCATTAATTTTTGTAGGTTCACCTTCAGAAGTCATTTCTTCTGAAATGTAATCCTCTCAAAGATACGGTAATGTTATCAACACGTGTAAGTTATGCACCCTTTTTGCTTCACTATGCCATTTCAATTGATCCAGATTAACACATGTTGAACTGAGCTGTGGAAAATGTTTTCTTCTATGAAAGTTAAGGTGCAACTACAAAGTACATATGAAAACATACAAAACCCAAATATTTTTGTCCTACCCACCACCACAAGAAGTACAGACTTTATACCCAAAAAAGACACTTACTATGTAACTACACTGTTCAGTTTCCTTCTGCAAAATCATTACTCCTTCTATTCTCTTCACTGCACTGTTATAGCAGGAAAAATATATTACATTCTTTTACAACTTGAAATTTATGTTTCAGCGCACTGTCATTGTATAGTATGTGGTCAAAGAGCAAAGGCAATTTTAAGTACACCAGTGCTTATCCTTGCATATACAACACTACTGCTTCAAGAGATTTTAGGTACAGGTTGTGCATATTTTGCAGTTACTGGAATGGCAGTAAACAGGTGAATACCTGATGTCACACTCCCCCAAAGAAGGGGACTATATCATGCTGTACAACAGAAGCTCAGAATTACATAAAATGCCATACATGATACATACATACAGTATCAATCAGATGTAACCTCTTGATTTTTCCACCTCTCAGCAGAATAGAACAGAGATGCTTAGGTGCACTGAACTCAAACAAGCTTAGAATCTGAGATACAGGCAACCAATAAAATATATTAAATGTATTCCCTGGAAACAAAGATTAAACTGTGAATTGCTAATCTTGCCCTTCATAGGTAACAGGCTGTCATGCTCCTTATGTTGAGTCTTACTTGAATTAGATGTCTGCTCCCCTCAAACAATCCAGCACCTTATTTTCAGAGAGAATATTAATTCTCTGTGTTTTGGGGAAGAAAAAAAACTTATCCTTCTAACAGTCTCACCAGGCTACTGGAATGAAAGATTTTATTATTTTGTACTTATTTCTCCTCTTTTCATGATCTCTGCAATTCAGGCACTACCTGATCTAACAACTATTAATGAAACTAAATAAATGTAAAGATAGTAAACAAAAAATCAAGTCATCTTAATCTTTATTCATCTTCTAGTCCTGTGTCTCATACTGAAGAAGGTACTGGCATAATTACCATGTATGACGCCCATTAAGCATCAGACACCAAAAGGAAACATTTGTCAAATTCTTCTTACTCTTCACACCAATTGAAGAAAAGACATTAGAGCTCAGATTACACAATATATGCTACGTTGCAGTAAACTACTTTCCACTGTACTCGTCATCAATAAAGGAGCATTGTTTTTTAATCCCTTCTCTCCCCTGCTCTGCCCGGTCACACACACTTTCTTCTCCCTAATCCACCCACTCTTTCAAGCCACCGCATGAACTTTTCAAGGCTGCTTGTTTGAAGCAGCTCTGAATAAACCACACAAACGGCATCTCTCTCACACACGACTATTTTTGAAGTGAAAATTAACACAAATACAATTTAAATGGAGACAAGTCAACAATTGGGCCCAGATAAGAATTGTGTGTGTAGTCAGCAGGGAAGAAGTGTTGTTATAGAAAATGGGGGCTAAAAGCATGGAATGAGAGCTGGCTTTGTTCACAGGCAGTAGCCTAAGTGCCTATCAGTCAGCAAAAGCATTTTTAAAACAGCTGCATCAAAGCTTTCTGCAAGTTAGTCAGCATGTGACAGGCCAGCACATTACAACAGTGCCACAGCAATCTCTGCATAATAGGAGTGCTCTGAGTGACCTGAAAGGTCAGTGTTTTCAAGCATTCCAGTAATCTGTAAATTGCCTTGGCTTATCGCTTGGAAGCAACATAATTACATTGCTTGAAGGGCTAGGACAGTAAAGACAGATTTTAGGTATTATGTTTTGGTCAGCTACATACTAACCTCTACACTGTAAGCATATCCAGGAAACTCAGAATAATGTACAAATTAAAAAAAAGAGGAACATTAAAACATCAAAGTCCGCCCCTCTGATAGTTTATGAAGTAGAAATATCTTTGAGGGTTTTTTAAAACCTCTTAACAAGTGTTCCAAAATGTTTAAAGTTACTTCCTATAAAACTAATTTTTAAATATAGCAAGACTGCAACTACTACTGAGTGAATTAAAAGGTCCTGTTCTGGAAGTTAAAAGGTGGAGCAAGCAAAACACAATTTTCATAGTAAGGGTTTAGTTCCAGTTGAAAACCAGTACTTTTTATCAGAGAAAATAAAAATGACTGTTGCCAGCTATAAACATCCCAAGCAATTTACTCATAGCCAAGCAAGGCCAGTCATTGACTTTAACAACAGATTTTTCTAGAAATAGAAAAGCAAAAAGAGATCCACCAGTCAATCTACCTCACAAGATTAAAACTGTAGCAATTAGTTGCCAAGTGTCCGATCAGGAACAGTCGAGACTGTTTCAAACCCACTATTTGTTTCGGGTGTTCGTGTGTGCCCCAAAGCACAGAGCGCGGCTCCCCAGGCCGCTCCCAGGGCTGCCGGCACAGGATCCGTCCCGGCAGCTCCCCAGGTCCCCTGCCCCGTGCAGCCCCTCTGCTGCTCAGCAGCAGCACCGCCTGCTTCCACTGCCACCACACCACTAACAAACACTGCTCTGCGACTTCACTGGAGGTGATCAAGCATTCATCATTCACACAGGAGGGAGTAACACCAAATACAAACAAGGCAAAAATTCCCAATTTTAATTCAATCATCGAAAAAAAAAAAAAAAAAAAAAAAGCCTACGCAGTATTTCTCTGTTCACTTTTGTTTAAAGTACTTTTAAGGCATGGTTGATTTTTTTTTAATGAAGATAATAAATGCAGTCAGAAGTTCAGGCTAGCAAAACACACGCTGCAGAAACATCACATGTATGTTTAAAAGCCATCTCCTGCCTGTTTAAACTACAATGCTAGCACAACTTCAAGTGCAGGACATAAATCTCACATTATTGTAAACCAAACTAAGTTTACAGCCAGAAACACAATCCTAGTATTACCAATAATGAATGCAACTGACTTAAAATGTGCCCTNAATGTCTTTAAAAAAAAAAAAAAGCCAACAAACACCACCACTTGTCATTCTAAAGAAACTATCTCAGTAACTCTCAACCACTGGCTTCTTGTTATTGCTTACACGCCTTCCCAAGACAGCGACATTTACTGATTGCAAATAAACACAAGAAAACCTTTTATGTTAGCATTGTTATTCAAACAATCCAAATGACAGATCCCCTCATGTGAAACTCAGCACTTTCCTGGGCAGTTCTAGGGAGGATTTACCATTGAATACCAACAACAAACAAACCACAATAAACTACATGAGCACTGGAAAAAATAACCCTACCCAGTGCTTCCACAGCACTATCTGATTCAGATGAAACATGTTCTTCATTCAAGCCATCAATATTGTTTCTATAAACCTCTATACCTTTCTTGTACTTCTTGCTAAATGCTCCCTGCTTTAGGAATACTAATCCAGCCTACATGATCCATAGAGAGCAAAACCCAATCAAAATGCAAGTGCATTTAGTTCTTTCATATGAGATTACGCTCCAGGAATTTCCATTCTTACATAGCTGGGTTATTAAAGAGACGTTTATCCTGCATGCAATGGCCAATCACTTTCCACAACTTCATTTCAAATCTGAAGGAAACACAAGTTCTTTTGTCAAAAAGCCATGCCTTTAAGCTTGGCTTCAAGATCTTAATGTCCACTGGAAAAACGATTTCAGGGAGTCCAGGTTTACAGGAAAAGCCTGTACCCCTGTCATCTAACACTGTGCTGAGAAACTAATTCATGTGAAGGCATTCATGGGCATAGGAGCATTTTTTCCAAATAACATGTAGGAACAATGCTGGGTCAAGTGACATGAAAAGGTTTTTAAACTAGCATCCTGTGATGAGAGGGTTAACATGATCTAGCCTTCTCCCAGATTTAATTCTGGGGAAGCCAGTCATCCAAAATGAAAATGAATTACGTATTTATTACAAAGTCTTGGAATTTGTTCAGATAAACAGTAATTGGTAAAGTTAGCCCCAGGTACTACCCTGATTCCATGCAAATTATAACTCATTAATTGATACCACATTGTCAAGTAGCACCTCAAAATTACTTCTAGAGCTTTATAGCTACAGTCATTCCAATTGTTACTTTTTGTTAAAACAAATAAATCTTTAGATTACATAATTTATGCCTATTATATTTTCAATGAAGCTGAAAACATCTGTGTACATACTCTTTGTTTTGGTTTTTAAATTTATTTTATTTTTGAACTTTCCAGTATGTTTTTATACACCTTTTTATACCAAAAAGTGCCAGGTCAGTCCTTTATCAAAGTCATGTCACCACTGCTGTAATTTAAGTAAAAGAAAAACTGACATGATTGTTCAAATTTCACAATCTGTCCTGTTTCATTACGCTACTGCTTCTGGTTATAATTTCAGGTTATTACTTCCTTTGAATTAACTTGAAAAATTGAGCAGTGTCTCTTCAGCCACAAGCTACTTTTTAGTAATTTTTGTGTTATTGACTTCATGGTGAATATAACTAAGTCATTAATGCTGCTACAAGAGCACCATGGCTGTCTAAAGCAAGAGACCCAGGCAGGTTTGTAGGAAAGGGCAGGGGATGTTATTTCAGCCAAACAAAGTCGCCTCCCAGAGCCGTGTCCCAGTGCTTGACCATATGCTCTGAAGTGCATTAACACGTCTCCATGCACCTCGCTCATTCCATGTCCCATCTGGATACATCCTAAGAAACAGTCACCAGCCCAGAGTGTAAATAGCTGGAACACGTCCATTTAATATTTGCAAGAAAAATTTTAAGCTGGATACAGAGAAAGGGACCATCTGTTTAAGTGATTGCTGACCCAGTGGGACAGAGGGGAAGACACTGTTACTGGACTCCATTCAAACTAGGCAAGGAAGTGCCTATACAGTCCCAAAGGATCACAAGTTGAAAACTAATTACTGCCTTTTCAGGAGGGGTGGAGGTATATCTTATAATTAAGTTCCTAAGAAGAAGTCTAATGTAAAAGGCAGTTGTGAGGAAGACAGAAGGCTGCTCTGCAGTGCAGTACTCTCTGGGAAAAGCCTTGGGAGCTACAAATCAAACAAACTGCCTGCTTTTGCTCAATTTCTATTTTCAGCATAACAGTACTTTATATATGTGGGGGTGGGGAGACAAAAAGGCCATCAGAGCCATACCAAGTTCTGTTGTTGCTTCCTCTGCTATGGGAAGTTAACCATACACCTTATGATGAGTTATGCAGGCCAAAAAGGTCACATTTGCCCACTTCTCCTAAGAATGTGAACTTCTCCCATGCAACACTCCCCACTGCTAACATCTTACTGAATTTAGGCTGCCCTCCCCACCATAAAGGCAAAGAACATCTGTTTATAATGGATTAGGAAACAAGAATCCTATTAGAGATTACCAAATACTCTTGAGAAAATAAATACTTTTTTAATGTACAGCCAATATTTAAATTTTTAGCACCAACAATACAGTTAATTTTTCCAAGTGTCTAAACAAATCCTGATGTGCAAATGCAAGTCAGCAGTAGTTCTCTAAAGAACTACTGAACATCCTACAGAGTCAGGAATAGTAAAATTAAGCCAAGTGCCCAGTCCTGCACACACTGGGGCAGTTCTCCAACCCTGCGGTAGCCCATCTACATAACCCAAACAGTCCACAGGGCTTGAGGCTTAAGGAGCTGTCCAAGAGCACACACCACAGCAGGAAAAGCCTATGGATAACCAAGCAGACACCACTGTCCCTGGACAAGTCACCACACTTGTGGCCTCAGCAGCACCTGTTACTCTGCAGCCTCCATGGGATCCACACTGGACCTTAAACATTCAGCCAAACGTGTCCCTCCATTTTCTCAGATCGTTCATTGAAGCACGTCACAGCCCCTTGAAACAAGAGCACCCCTACTATTTATGACTGTACTGCACATATTTGAATAATCTGTTCCTAAAATAGCATAATTATAAGACAAGGCAGTGTTTTCATTTCAGGACTTTTGGACTCAGCATAAATACACTGCACAGAATCATGGAATTCATTTTAAGACTTCCCTACGGCTGTTTGCTTAATCAGTACATTCAATGAAGAAGTCATCAGTAATGTATTTGCCTGACAAAACACTGGGCATAGTTTGATATTAATTTCTGTTGTATTCATACCATGATAATAAGGAAATATTTGTGGGGATATAAATGACCAATGTCTTTCTTAACCCATAGCAAAAACAATAAAAGAGTTTGTTTCAAATACTATCCCTTTACTCAAACTGACACTTGAAATTGGACCGTTACAAATCAAATACTGGGACCATTAATTTTGAAATGGACATGTACATGGCTTTACTCCCCCCACACTGTGACTAATCAGATTTTCCCTCGCCACTCCAATGTGTACACAAGACATGGCACTTCCTCTGGGTATAGAGGACAGGAGAAGAAAACAGAAAGGAGGATCCTATTTCACACTGAAATCTTACTGGCAAACAAAATGGGTAAACACTTCAGTCCTTGGTGAGAACTTCAACTTTGATACACAGATTTTGGATGAGTGCTTTGACCTGATATAGACAATGCTTTTGCACAGCATTTCAAGTAATAAATCCAACATATTTAGCACAATTCAGAGCTTGAGTAGTTAACTAGTTACAGTTCTGTTTCACTCGGTACTTTATGCTGAGTACTTAAAACCAAGTATTTTCACAAGTACCCACAAGGTTTTAACAATGGTACATTGCAGTCAACACGAACATATATTCAAGCTCAAGAACCACTCTTAACTTCAAGCACAAATTCAAACTACTATCTTTTGAGCTTTTTTTTTTGCACAGATAGAAGCCCAGTATCTACTCTCATAGAACCTAAGCAGTAGCACAATGTGCATGTTAGAATACCTATGACGTACAATAACCCATTTCTAGATGTTTTCCTTGACACCAAGATTAGCCAGCTGCTCACTGATAAGGTCTTACTGATTTTCCACTCTACAAAGGTGGAGCCAGTTGCCAGGCACCGTCAGACTTCAAGCTCTGTTTACATTACAGTAATCTTTACACTGCACGTTGAACCAGAAGCAAACTCCAGAACACACTTCCTAATGACCTATGCAGTGTGGGGCTTGCTTCTCACACTGCAGCCAAAGTCATACTGAAAAATGCACCTGAAGTATCATCTGGTAGTCCTAACTGGAACAATTAATTCAAGAAAATCCAAGCCCAAAATACAAGTTACCCATATAAATTATTCTTTGAAAAATACCTACCAGAACATTAAAATTAGTGTTTCCTAAGGTCCAAATACAACTTACAGGAACACTAGCAAAATAAAATGCAGTATTTTAAAGGCTCTTTTTTCCATACAGGAGGTAGATTCTTAGGTTAAACTGAATTCTTGGTTCCTTTCCCATTACACATTGATTTTTTTGTTGCTGCAGTTGAAGAATCTCATGAACAACGAAAGAAGAACAGATCTAACTTTACAGTGCCCATACACAGACTTACATGGGAAAAACAAAATACTGCACCAAACTTAGCTGTCTCACAAACTGCATTAAAATCCACTTTAAAAACATTTGCACATATATGCTCTACAAGAAACAAATCCATTGGTGTTTCCAAGAGAGATTTTGGGTACAATGCTAACCCACACTTATGAAAACCACAGGTCATTCCCTCTAAAACAGAAAATCAGTGAGTCCTTGCAATCAGCATGTCTTGAACCATTAACACAGTCATGTTCTCAGCTCCTGATTCAAGGGGTAGTTAACAGATACATGCCTGGAGCTAGAAAGCCCGTTAGAATAACTAAAACGCAATTAATTACATGACTAAGGTGAAAGACTGAAATACTTTTCATAATGTATCTAAAAATAGAAGGAAGTCTCAAGAACTCAGGTTCAGCACCCAAAAACGCTCAGGGATTCAATAAGTTCTGTCCCCATATTTACAATTTAAAAGCTTTTCAGGGTGGTTTGTTTTTTTTTACCAATATGGACTATATTTGAATCTCCAACTTACAGGCAGAAAGAAAGTTTACATCCTATTACTAAAACCCTGACACAGTCATTACCATAGCATCAGTACTGTTCAAAAAGACATCAGAAGAGATTAGGCCTCTTAAATTTTGCAGGAACAGCCACAACCTGATTAAACTTCCAGCAAGTCTTCATTTCTCCACCATTTTCCATTCTGTATTACCAACAGCTACAACAAGCACGTAGCACCTTAATAAAACCACATTCTTTTACAGCATAGCAGGAAAAAAGCTAAGTAATCAAAACTGAATGGCAGTGGAACTGTTTGTTAAAGACTGTTGATAATAGGGCATAACACAATCAATCACAGCAGCCAAGATTCTCTCATGTACAAATAAGAATTATTCANTTTTTTTTTTTTTTTAGGTTTTGTCTGGTCAAGTGTGCCAAGTTAACTATGGATATGGACATACAGCTCAAAAGTATATTAAGTAACTATTAAGAGAAAAACATTCACAGAGGCTTTTTTAATGCATTACAATCCCAAAAATGAGAAACCAGATACCATATCCAAAGGGGTAACTAAAGGAAACAAGATCTGGAATGTGACCACAGAAATCCCCCAATATTCTAGTATTTCTAAAATACTTTTTTATCTTTTTATCTCTAACTATTAAAACTACATGGAGAGCAGCCCAGGAACTAATGGTTGAAATACAAATAACATTATTAAAATAATAATGTTATTATTACAATGAAACTCAGATGAACTGTATGCATGAGATTCTAGTCTCTAATGACATTTCTGTGATCAAGATGAAAAGGTAAGAAATAATTTTGATAAAAAGCTATCAAGAACTAAGAATTTACACTGACAGTCACAGGACTTACAAAATGAGGGGTTTTTTTCTGAGAAAGAGATGCTATTTCGATTACATGACTTCCACAAATCTGAAAGCATCCCAGTGAGGAGTTAAACCCCAGTGAGACTATATTTTGCAACATTCTTAAATTAACATACCTTTCAGTATAATTAGCTTGGCTGATACTGTATGCATGTATGCAAGCTCCAAGGGCCAATGTGATATGACCATGAGCAGGAGTTTCAAATAACTGCCATGGCAAGATACAACTTCCAAATAACAGAGTCTGTACACCAGTCTACAGCCAAAATAGATACACTTTCTCTACACTTCTGCAACTTTAAATACACTTCCATTTTTAAAAATAGAAAAAACTTTCAAGACTGCACATGCACATGTGAAAGGCAATTATTTGTCCACAATCTCAGAAAACAGTTGTATTTTAAGAGAGCGTTTTAAACCAGAAATGAGAATTTTATACCCCGATTTTACACCCAAAAAAATCTGCAAAAATTTAAGTTGATGCAGTTTCTCACAATTGCTCACATAGCAGAATTCTAACACAACACTATTCAAGACAACATTTATCTTCAACTCCTATTTGTTATTAATATAAATGCATTTGAAAAGGACTAAAAAGTATGTTTTATCTGCCCCCATAGCTAAGTGATAGCACGAGTGTGGAATATTACCTAAAATAAGTTACTCTTCCAACAACATTTATTGTTGAAATGTGTTTGTGTATATGTTAAAATCTAATAGCATACCTCCAAAAGCATACTTAAAACAAGGCATGAAACTCAGTGGCCAACATTAGCTTTTAAATTTTTTTAATTCCACTGTGGAAGTTAAGGTTGCCTTGAACACATCTCGACAAGTAAGACTTTGGAGTTGGTAAAATCACCACTAACAGTATCTTACAACTAGGGCTAAGTTTGTTACTTAGTATCTCAAGTACCGAAGCTTTTCGGTAGTAATACAGTAAGGTGTACATTTTACTTTAGCCTGTATAATATCACCTCTGAGTAAGCGCATACCAGCAAGTGACATCAGACCGAAACCGCATAGTTTCACTCGAAAGCAAACACCACTAAGCCGAGCTCCGGCAACACCAGCTAACACACGATGGGAACTCACCGCGCTGAAGCCAGAACAACTACTCAGGCGCCACAAGCTAAAAATCAGCTCGAAATTCAAATTCAAACCAGTTTCAAAGCAAACCTTTAATTTTACACGGAGGAGAAATAACCTGTTGAGCGTTCCTGACTCCACCTCTCCCCCCCAGGGCCGCTCGGCATTACTCACCGCCGTGCCGTGCCGGGGGAGGTCAGAGTACACACCCCGCAACGTGCACCTGCACCGGCAACACCTACGGATCAGGTGGAGGACCGGCACAAGTTTCTGACGGATTACTGCCGCCCCAAAGCTGTTTACCGTATGTCAGCAACAATCATCCCCGACTGATTCAGCGGCCACAGAAAAAATCCTGCAGTACTGGACTCTCCCGGTTGAACCTTTCCTAATTGCTACCCGGCTCCAGCCTGGAACAAAAGGGCACGGACAGCGCACCGGCGGGAGCGCGGGGGCTTCTCCCGGGGGCAGGGCCCGGCTGCCGCAGCCATTCCGCACGTCCAACAGGTGGGCGGCCGGGCAGGGACCGCGGCGGGGGCGGCCGGACGAGCAGCGGCCCGGGCCGGGGGG
>VZTR01033191.1:133417-222817 GCA_013400775.1 Chaetops frenatus | reverse complement strand
CTCCCCCGCGCCATGGTCGGGGCGGCGGGGGCCGAGCGCGGCCGGGCCGGCGCAGCCTATGGGAGCGCGGGGGGCGTTTGAACGCGGGGAGCGGAGCGGAGCAGGCCGGGACCGGCACCGGCACCGGGACCGCCCCGGGCGCTGCGGGGGCTCGCAGGACCCGTGGCTGCGCTCTCCGCGGCGCGCGCTCCTGCAGCGCTCAGGGCCAAGGGATCCTCGCCCCGCTGGAGCTGGCCGCGGAACTGGGATCTCGATCAGCGCGGGCTCAAACCTGCTTTTGCGTTTGCCCATTGTTTGAAGGGGCGGGACATGAGTTTTCGAGTTCCTTAATTGTACATTTTGTTCTTGAGATAAAAGCAATAAAGACTCAAAACGAAAACAACTTGAGAGATTTGCTTTGATTTAAGGTGGTGACTGCATAGCCTTAGCATTTCCTATAGCACCATGAGCTGCTGCCTGTAGATTTGAAAAATAAACTTTTCCCAGTATTTTAGACAAAGCGTTTTTAGTGTCTTTTACAAAGTAAGTATTTACTTAAGCACTAAGAGAAATACTGCAATTTTTTTTCCATTTAAAAGGAAAGGCTTTTAAAGATGTTATTTTACTTTTGGGCGTTGGATGCTTAACCCTTGCACGATGAGACTGTCTGAAAATGCAGCTGGAGTTCCGACTTTTGAGATGGCTCATGCCACAGAAAGCTGAGTGCACTCCCAAATTTTGTAGGGCCAAGTTATAAGTTAACCAAAAGACTTCCACAAGCATCACCCATTGAAGTGCTTCAAACCTCAGTGGAAAGATGGCACACTGTTTATTAGCTACACCACCACGGTCCATAGTTTATGATGTTGATTAATTTACTCTTTGGAATTAGATTAGAGCCCGAGTGGCATGACTAACCAGGTACATAAGGTTCCAGTGAAAGGAAAGTAGGTAAGAAAAATCCCAAACCAAATTGGGAGTACTTGGCACTCATTTTGCAAACATTTGATACATGACAGTAAAAGCCATGATATCAGGGCCATGATTTTCTTGCAGTTGAACAATTTATGTGCTACTAGCTGCTTTTGTGCTCCATGCAATCTTCAGAAGTACTTAAATTCTTAAAAAGAGGCAATAACTCAACGATCCAAATCACTCTTCCACTAAGAAACGCCCTACCCAAAGCTACTGTGCGAGTTGTACGTTTGTTCTCTTTTGAAAATAAACAAATTCATATTCCAGGAAATAGCTGAAGCAAATTCCCAAGGCAGCAGTCCGAATTGAGGAGGAAGGGCCAAATCCTCCACCATGGTGCAGACAGTGCAGCAGGGCAGGGCAGGGCAAGTCCACCGGCACCTCTCCATAGCACACACAGGGACAGCCTCACACATCCAGGGACCTCTGTCAGCACTGTCCCCGCCTTTCCGATACCTGACGGCTCCCGGAGTGCCCGAACACCCGGCTTCGCCCCTTGCTTTCCCCTGGAGCCCCGGCCGCCGCCGTGCCGAGCTCGGGAGGGGCCCGGCTCCACGGGAGCTTTCCCGTGCTGCAGCCTGGCCTCCTGCCAGAGCCCCTCCACCAAAACACCACTGCACAATTTTTATTTGTTCATTGCTACATGTAACTAAGCCTCAGATTATTTTTTTTAACTCTATCTACACACGCAGAAGGCGGAATGTGACGTTTTCGATGCCCACATGCTCCACTGCCAGAGTATTCACCAGAGGAGGCAGGAAGGAAAAGGCTGAGATCACAACAGGAAGGAGGGGGAAGATTTCAAGGTGTGGAGACGCATGAAAAGAAACTCAGGGGAGGATGAGCTGATAAAGCATAGGGTAAAATAATCCCTCCCTTTCATCTTTCTCTCCTTGGATAGTTCTGGGAAGGGTGGGCAAGACCTACAGGCTGAGGAGGAGGACAGGCTACGAACAAAGAGCAAAGACGATCAACCAAGATGAGACAAGAGAATGAAAGAGGACAGCGGGCATGCAAACAAAGGCGAAAATGGATCCCTAAAATGAGGGAGAAGGACCGTGGGAAAGAAAGCTGTTATTGGGGTCTTGGGAGAAAGACAGGGAACAAATAAGAAGGTGGAAGAAAAATATTAAGCAAAGAAAGTTCCAGCAAAGATAGAGATGCCAGTTTTGTATCATCTTACATTGGATGAGAAAATGCCATCAATCCATACACTGAATTTAACAAGGAGGGAGATCATTTAACAAGGAAGGACTTCAGCTAGGGGTTTAAAACAGCTAGACATGCATAACTCTTTCAGCCCACAGACACTAATGAGATTCCTTCCTTCCTTCTTCCTTCCTTCCTTCCTTCCTTCCTTCCTTCCTTCCTTCCTTCCTTCCTTCCTTCCTTCCCTCCCTCCCTCCTTCCTTCCTTCCTTTTATTTTTTATTATTTGTTCCTTCCTTCCCTCCCTCCACCATCTTCCTTCTCTTTCCATCCAACAGTTATTTAAATCTTCATTTCTACTCTTGATACAAATTAGAAGAGCTGGAAACACCATCTTATTCTATTAGCATTGGTAAAATGAATGGTTTTTAGTAGATACAAATTCTTTTTAATGAATGTTTTTGCTTGTTTTTATATAAAGCAATAGCAGAACCATGTTGCCGTCCTTTGAAATTCTTCCTGCAGGAGAATTTTTGCATCTCTTCACTAAAAAATTGCTCACAAGCAAATCTACCATCAACAGTATTGAAAATGCCAAAACAAATGTTGGTTAAGCCAACATAGAATTATTACCTTAAGTGCAAGTAACTTTGAATTTTATATTCCTATTTAACCTTGGGTGGGTTTTAAAAACTTTTAAATAAATATTACAAAATTCATCTCTGAAAAAGCATGTTATATATTGTTAAGACTATTAGGATTCCAGTGTATTCATGTGTTCCCTTTAAAAATCTTTAATGAAACAGCAGATGTCTATATATTTAAATACATATATTGATATATAGCAAGAGAGATGCATGTGTTAGTGTTTAGGTATATATATATAAGCTTCATATATAGTACATTCAGTCAGAAACAGTTATATAGCAAGTCCCATCTGTTACCTAAGGGATCAGAATTTAAAAGTACATTCCTGATTCTACCCTTATGGGTCCTGAAAACAGGATCATCTTTAACACCCATCTTTAGACAGAAAATTGTCTTAGAAGTCAAGGGCTGAAGAAAAGCAAGTGCTTTACTCATCCTTTAAATAACTGCTTCTGGGAGATGTCTGAAAAAAGCACTATTATAGTTTCTTGGTAGGAAACCTAAAAATAAAACTATTATTTAATAAGTTCAAACCATAACCCTCCATTGATTTAAGGGACACAGAAGGACAGTCAGATGTGTGAATCTTTCTTTCTGAGGGCATGGGTATCTGTTACACTGCAAGAACAGGAAGTCTATTCTCTACTTTGTGTTGACTTAACTTTTTAAGAAATGTTTTGACCACTTAGAGATGGGGAAGAAGGAAACTGCAGAACCGCAGCCACTACAGAGACAACTTCCTGTGGGTTTTGTGGTGTGTGTGGCTCAGAAGGAGAACAATTCATATATGATCTTTCAGAGATAGCAGACAGTTTTGCTGCCCTATGAGGCAGTCTTGGGATGATTAGCTATAAATAGGCCAATATATTATCAATTATGTCATGCAGTGTAGCTGATATTGTAGATTCTGTATTTGTAGTTGCCACACAATTTCAGCATTTCAAGAACAAAGAAAAAAGGGGAAGAGAAAATTAGACTTCACCATATAAACCACAAGAGAAGAAAGTATCTGTTTCTACCTCAAGACGTAAAAAAAAAGTGGTTTACAGAAATCTGTGGGAAATCCATGTCCTTAAAATTACACAGAACTTCAGTGTCTTGATGGATCAAGTCCCTAAGGAAAAAATTAATGTAGTAATGATGCCTAGTAATGATCCTTATCTTCCTCCCACTTCTACACAGTTAAAGCTTGGTTCCTATACCTACTGTCTCTTTAAAGGGCTGTATATCCCTGCAGTGCCTCCTCTGAAAACACTGCAGATAATTGCTCAATATACAGGGAATAGAGCCTTCCAGTAATTCACTGCCTCTAACATACTGGAACTGTTAAACAAAGACAAAATCCCAAAATCTGTACTTCACTTCTCCTGAAGAGGCTAAAGCACATACCTCAAGTACACTCCAGAGGGTGGATATGCTCAGAATGGGAATAAACCCAACATCTTCATACAGACAGCCTACCTAAACTCCTGCTGTTTAAGCTCATTGTTATTTCCTTTCTAACACCCTTAAAACAGTACTAGGTTTAACCAGTGCAAGGGCATTTTTTCTGTTCAGCCTGAATATCACTTCAACTTTTAAGCAAATGGGAGATGTACAAATAGAAGTAAAAGTAGGTTGCAGTGGCAATGCCACATTATTTTCTGTCTTAAAATACTTCAAGAATGTATCACTGTAGAGCTGAAATCTAAAGACTCTTTGGTTATTATTTTGGGATATCCTTATAAAAAGAAACTCGTCTCCTTGGTTTGGACGAGGTCTTGGGTCTTGAATCTTTGTCATCTGTATACTTGTGTAGTTACAAAATCTGAGACTACTGTTGAAGAAAATGCTATCTGTGAGTTTTAGTTGTGCTTCATGTCAGCAGGGCTAATTTATTACAGAAATTCATTACAGGAATGTTATGTAACTATTCTACTTCCCATCTCACGTGTTTTATGAACGGGACTAAAAACTTCAATGCACTGCAGCTGATCAAGGCTGATTTTACAAAATGCTTCACTGTTAAGTAGCCACTGGATGTCAAAATGTCAGACATTTGGAACTGTTCTATTTTCTCCAGGTTTATTTGCTAGCGAGGGGACTGTTAAAATAATCCAAGGCAGCTGTGAGACTTCAGCAGGTGCAAATTCAGTGCTGCTGTGATTCCAGTCCCAGAAACAGTCACACTGCAGACAGCACCACACACGCTCCACTGATCTAGAATTCTTATTTATAGAATTAGCTTTTGGAGAGCATGACTAGCAGTTCATCCTAAAAAGTGCAACATGCCCCAAAGACCAACTGCATAGGCAACTTTAGAAAGTAAAAGTGAAGACTGAATGCACAAAGATTTCGTTACTTACAAATGCTGAGTGATTTGTAAAGGCAGTCCAGGGCCAGCTTAACAAAATTGATTCATTTAATTACCTTGCTGACAAACAACTCTGTATTCAAACTCAGAAATTTTCCAGAAACTCTTGCACAAGATACAAAGTGGCAAAACTGTCCTCTGAAACCCAAATAGAATCACCACTATAAGGAGGATGGAATATGGGCAGGAAAGGAGGTTGCAAAGGTGTGGTTTTCTAAGCCAGATAGTTTTGAAAGGTGAGATCACTCCTACAGTTTCTTGAGCACAAATATCAGACTTGCAGTGAGTACTACAGGAAATTATCATGACTCATTTTTGTTAATGAGAAGGGCATGCATACAGAAAATGAAAATATGTACTGAAAGTTGTTATATTCAACACAAAAATATATACTGAAAATTGTTACACTGCTAAAAGTGTTTATAGATAATGATGCAAAAGTGTGAGCTCATCTGCTGCTTAATTCTCCAAATAGACTTTATTGCATAATTGCCAAAATGTAGAAACTTAGATTACTGAACTTTATAAACTATAATCTATTTCTATTGCTCTCAGCTTTCGTCTTTTAGAATCTCGAATTTATTTTTATCCTCTTGCCTTTCTTATTACAACTGATACAAGACTACATCTATTCTTTTAAAATTCACATGCACAAATCCATCAAGTCACAGAACTAACGATGTGCTTAAAAGTAGGAACACCAGATTACACCCAGTTAATTCCAGTGTAATCTTTACCTTAGTTGGTAGCTCTGTCCTAGTAGCACCTGCTTTACAAGAGCAACTTCAGTAAGGTTTAGAGGAGGTAAGTAAGGTGAGTAAGCTCCTGATGGTCACGCCCATAGGGTTATGAACCCTTTACATCTTGGTATTTGCTTCTGTTTCTACCTCCAAGTATTAAAACAGTTTAAAAAAAAAAAAAGGCACTTAAAAAAGATCGCTGTTAGTGTCACTGGAAGAAACTCAAGTTACCCTGTTTGTACCCCCTGCAAGTTTCTTAACTGTATATTATTGGATGGTTATATTACACAGGGTTGTCACCACTGGTCTGAGATGATTTTGTTGGGGTTCCCTTTCAAAATCATTATCATTCCAAAATATAGAAGCCTGAGACATGGGTGCATAAAATATTATTTTGTTGTAAAACACTACAGTAGAACATAGTTCTATGAGTTTTAACTCCATATTTCAATAATTCAAACTACACCCTCAGGGGATCTTATTTAAGACACGTTTATTTAGCATCACATACTTTCCATCTTAAAGTTGAGTGCTTTTCAGTTACTTTTAGTCTGTAGCAACTAAGTAGACATCTGGTTATCTGTGATATTATATATTCTATTTTAGCTGTGTCTGCAATCAATAGCAAAATTTAGCTCCCAGGGACAACATGTTTTGCAGTATGCCCTATTTCATCTGTAACTGTTACAGTTTGGCTAATATTAGTATTTTAATTATATATATAAACATCGCTACAAGTTTTTTAAATAAGTTAAAAAGTTTTCAGTGTATGTAACAGTTTCAACATGGCAACTTACATGAGAGGCTACTAGAACAGAAAGTGCTTAGTGTGGAAGGATATTGCATTATTTCCTGACCTGTTGTTGTTGTCAGGAAAGAAAAGCACGTCACGGGCTGACTTTTAGGCTTTGGTGTGTCACAGCACACCAGAAATCAGTGGGCAACATTCACTGATGAAAGCCCCACATTCTGCTCGTGGTGCTTGGCCACTCTTTCTGCTCTTGCACCCTGTACCCCCTCCATAGCTGTGTCTTGCTAACTCTGTACAGGGATAACTGAAGTGATACCGGTTTAAAAATTATCCTTGGAGCACAGGGGCAGGAATAAGTAGCCAAAGATGGGCACTTTTAAGCCAGACTTCCTGGGAAAGATAACACCACTACAGATGTACACTTGCACAGCATTTACCTACACTTCAAGCACGGAGATCACCCCAGCTGCAGATTTCTGAACCTGTGGGCAAGAGGCATCCTCTGCCTGACAGAGGTAGGGCACCTGTACCTCATCTGAGACAGGATGGCTTGCTTCACTCCTTGGATAATTGCATGACACTTTTCCAGTAGTCCTGTATCATATGTCATCATGCATGTGCAAGAAATTCTTAGATGCTCTTTTTTTTTTTAGTTTGGAGATTTATATAGCATTGGCTGTATGCAGGCACAGTGAAACCACTTGTTACTGAATCAATCAAAACCTTCAAAAAGCATGCAGGCCTTTTACACTTGGTCCCATTAAGTGCAACCTATAGCACATTTTCACTAAGACATTTTTCGGAAGAAAAACTAGATATGATTTTAGTTCAAAATTTACAAAATCGAGCTTTGACCACTGATTTTTTCATCTTCACTAAAGGTCAATTAATGCCAAACCAGGACAACCACAGATTAATACTTAGTATGCTTAACACAGAAAACAAGAGGTTCAAAAAGATGTGAGGTACTAAATGAGAATTTTTTAATGAGTCATTACACTGCCTATATTGATACAGAGTCCAAAGTTCACTTATTTCTCTCAGTTGATTAGATTTAGTACAGCTCTCTAGGCCCTTATACTGCAAAGAGATCTGTAAACTGATTTGCAGTTGCCAAACCAGAAGTTCTTCAGAGAAACTCACAGCTGGCATCTGTCTCCAGGACTGTCAGGGCTCAGCACTGTTCTGTTAAAACTGGTTGTGCAATACCCAGGAAGCATTAGTATTTGGTAAGATAAATGTATATTACTAGAGAGGTATCTTTACCTAAATCTCAATTTTAAATCTAAGAAATACAGAGCCAGAAATTTTCCTGACTGCCTCAGTACCAGAGAAACCATCCCCTTAGTGTAGGACCACACATTCCACAACCCATATTATGGTGAAGCCCAGAGGCTCTAACCAGAACAATGCTTTAATCTAGCTAAACCTATACAGTCAGTACAGAAGGATTCAAAGCAAAAATATTTACAGTGCAGAGCTCAAAGCTAACAGGGCAAATGCTGTATTTACCACACTTGGATGGCTGTTTCTCATTCAAGTGCTTAGGCCTCACAGAATCCACATTATATCAATATCATTAGCGAAATCTTTTCTTTACACATCTGTCAGTTCAACCCTATGTGCCAGCTGAAAAACTGTGACTGTCACATCCTATTTTAAATGTGTGAGATTCTACTTGTGAAAAGTGCTAAAGCAAGAGCCTAGGGACTGAAATTCTTCTTAGTCTTCAAGCAGGTAAAGCAAGGACAAACATTAAAGCAAGTTTCCCAGTGAAGTCCCATCAGTGGGGCTGTTTTCAGTCCCTCAATCCCTTTGTACAAAAGCTTGTTGAGATTTCCAGTGTTATGCTTTAGTCTAATAAAAGATACAGTTTCTCACCATAAAACTTGCTCCTTAACTAGCAAATATTTCTGAAAGCCTTTTCAAAGCTGGAGAAACCAATTTTTGCCATGTGTGCAAACTTTCATGAGTCATATAATACTCTGACTTCTGTTTTAAGATGAGCAAATATGATAATTGACAACAAGATGCTGAAGTGATTTATACAGTTTCTTATGATAAATGTAACAAGTGTTTTAAAGAAGGTCTTCCATAGAAACAGTTTTTATTTTCCCATATTTTTCAAAAGCTCCTCATTGGAAGCAGCAGCCTTCAAAACAGACTTTATTTTTTTTTCTCCCTAAGACCCAATTATAAATACAGAGCTTGAAATCAACCCTGTGACTCTTTTTTTGGCTGTGTGTCATACTGACATTTAACATCAAATACATGCACTGCTGCTTTTTAGGCATGCACTGCTGGACAAATAGATTGTATACTACTAAATATTTCTCTCAGGGTACCCATATGCTATTTTCAAAAATGGGTATCTCTTGTTTCTGAATGATGTATGTCAAGACCAGGAAAAAAAAAAAAAAAAAGAGCAAGTCTAGTCCCTAGGTCACCACAGAAAGCACCCAAAACTACCTTACTAGGAGAAATACCTTCTTTGTACACCTATCTTACAGTATGGACTTATTTTTTTCCAGCCTACTCCTTTCTATTTCTTTAACTGTATCACTGCCCTGGCTGCACTAAGAGGCCTTAATAGCCCTGAAAAATCGATTATGAAGATAATTAATTGTTTCTCTTTAAAAGCCCTGTAATCTGGAAGCAGTAGCAGGGGTAGGCAGAGATTTACATGGAACAGGAAAGAAGGTGGAGGCATTTTCCCCCATGAACACTATAGTATCACCATAACTCACACAAAACCTCGTCTCTCTGTTTCCCAGCCAGAGCTGCATCATGAGCAGTTAATGCACTCATTATTATTGGCACAGAAATAAATTAAAGAGGTAATCACTGAATGCTTAGATCATTTGGGCAAAAATCAGTGAAACAATCTCTACCTACATAAGCGTATTCGAGAGGGATTACAAATCATGTACTGTGTTTATTATATCTGCAAATGCACAAAATAATACTGTAGCTGTTGCCCTCATTATATTAAAACCCACAAATAAAATGTGAGCTTTGCAAAATCTTTGCTCATGTATATGCAGGGTCAGCTTTACCCATGCACAGTCACGAAAGGCCCAGAGACAAGGGTGTGAACAGTGATGCTTCCCTGCAGCAGCACAGGCCCCATCTTGTACAACCTGCACAACCTGAGAGCCAGGAGAGCAATAAGGTGAATGAGCCTTCAGAACATGTCAATGTCTTGGTACTTTATAATACTACAACGCAGGTAATGAGATCTTATCAAAACATGATTTAATGTCATGACTCGAGCTGGATGGTGAGCACAGGAACATTGCTATTTGAATTTAAATTAAAATTTCATTAGGTATCATATTACATTTTAAAATTAGTATTTTGTTTCTAAGCAAAGAGAGTCGATCTTGTAACTGAAGGCAATCTATCCACATCACAGCCTTTTCCATGCCACTGCAAAAACAATTCCACTGGTCTCAAGGATAAGTTGACTGAGGTCTCTCAAACATAGGTGTTACATATGCAGATAAACTTCACCTTGTTTTTTAATTAAAAATATTATTTTCCATCTTCCAGCCCACAATGAAAAGGCAAATACAGTCCTTACATGACCCTCCTCCAACTCTCCTTCCAAACAGTGAGTCATGTGTCAGCAGTGAGGATGGCCAGTGCCCCACCGATACACTATTGTGTGGCAGTCGGGGACAGAGAAAGGAGCAGCCTTGGTGAGAAGCACACCTGGGGACATCGTGCTCTACCAGGATGCTATTATTCTCTAGACAGAATGAAAAATAGCACTGTAAAGCACCAGCATGTTCCCTGTTTTTAAAAAGGTGGTGCTCGCGTCTGAAACTGAAACTAATTCAGCCTAGGTATGCAGTCCTTCATTAAAAGGCTCTTTGAACGTAAGGAAACAGAGACACTTGCAGAAGTCACGCATCTGAAGTTGTTTGGGAGTGGTGTCTTGTTCACTCAGAGTGTGCACTCAGCTGTGGGCTGCACCCCTTGAACAGACAGCCCCTCTCACTGTCCAGGGAGGCACCTGAAGACAGCTCTGGTGTCCCCCAGTCTGCGCTGAGTGAGGAAAAGCAGCTTCCACCGTCTGCCAAAGGGCTCTACCTTCGGAGTGCCTGCCAGGGGAGCGGCCAGAGGAGGCAGTGGGGCCGGGCAGGGCCTCTGGAGGCTCCTTGGCAGCTCTGGCCGGCTCTGCTCACCGAGCCCGGCTCACCTGCCTGCCACAGCCCTGCTCCCCCCAGCGCTCCTGCCTGGAAACCTCCCCAGGCTCCGGAGGAGCCTCGCTCCCCGCAGCGCTAATCTCTTAGAAATGACCCCGTTGCTGCAGCGTATTGCAAAAGAAACAAATGCACCCTTTATAACATTATTACCATTACATTGCAGTGTTTGCCTCAGACAGGCAGCAGCACCTCAGCTACCAAGGTTGTGCCACGTTAAGGGGCAGAAGACAGCACCCAGCTGGACACCGAGTGCTTTGTATCTTGCACAAAATTAGAGGTACAACGGGATGCTTGGATTGAGGATATCCCCTTACTCCATCAAAAAGTCATGCTTATATAAATCTTAAATGACTTGCAGCATGAAAACAAATTGCTAGGCCGCCAGCTGAGATTTCAACTCATTTTGAGTCTCTAATTATGCTTGAACAGCTCTTGAAAACACTGAATCTGTTTCTGACTGCATAGCAAAGCATGGAATGGGCAAGACAAATATTGTAGTAACCTTCATAAGCAACCTGATAGTTACTGTGGAATCTGTCCTCTCCCCTTTATCTTCTCTGGGGAATTTGGTGCTGCTGATGAAAACACCTTCAATAATAAGATGTTCCAGAAATTGATCATTTTGTTTACCTATTTTTAACATTTATTTCAATATTTTAAGCAAATACTTAATTTTCTGATGCTATCTTTCCATTTCCATTCTCTGCCATATGGAAGAAGTACTTAATAGACATACTTTGATGTTAGTACAGATTCACACACATAATTTTCTTCTGAACAAAACTGTTTCTGTAAATATAAAGGCAATGCAAACATAACTGGCACAGTCCTGTCTGTGGTAACAGCTGTTATTAAATCATACCTGCTTCTATTGTCAGGGATGTTTAATAACCTCCACTTTGTAACAAAAGGGCAAACAACTATGACTACACCCATATTTTAGCAGCAGCAGGATACAGATGTTAAATTCTGGACTGTACTAGCCTCACATTCCTCCAGCTTTGTAAATGGCCTCAAAAGCCAGTGTTTTTCGTTTTTCTTTTTCTAGTTTTTTGTGTTTCTTTATATGGAGATAATTTACTAGGCTCTTCAACTTTGCTCTGTCACATATCTGAGGAAAAATACAGTACAAAATACAAAGTATGAAGCATGCTATTTTTCAGCATTCCTCATTCAAGCATTTTCTGGACCTTTTCAGGAGTAAATATTCAACATTCACAGAGGATTCTCTTGCATGACCTTATTACTGTCACCTCTCCCTTGTAGAGGAGGATCACTGAGGTACAAATTGCACCAAACCTGTGTTTTCCCACCCAGCTGCCACCTGCACGCCCAGGGATCTTGGGTCAACCACTTCTCTGTACATCAGTAAAACATCAACTGGAGCTATATGGCCAAATAAATACAATGAAGAAGATTTATGAGCTTTAAAAATTAACTGGTCATACATAAATGCACAGTCTAGCTGTAAGCATGTAATTGAAAAAGACAAAATTAGCACAATTATTGGTAGCTATTCTTAAGAACCCATGCAACTTGCACATTCAATCATTAATGTTTTTATTGCAGTTTGCCTTTCCTGACTGAGTGCCTTAAAGAGCCTGTTACTTCAGCAAGGCACCTTATTGCAGCTCATTAAGTACTGGCAAAATATGGGAACTTGTTGGAACCTACATTACACTGCAAAAGGCAATCTGATTTTTAATTTCTTCATTATTACCACCTCAATTCCTCCTTCAGCATTACAGCTGAGTAATCTCTACCCTTGGAGGTTTTGAAGAGCAGAATGGTTACAGCCCTGAGCAACCTGCTCTGGCCTCAGAGCTGCCCCTGCTTTGAGAAGAGGTTGGAGCCCCTGTTAGGTCCCTTCTAACCTGAATTATTCCATGATCCTTTCTGGCAGTTTCTTTCTGTCTTCTCTCTGATGCTTTTCAGGATTTCCTTTATAGATTTGGAATCTCTTTTATAAACAGATTGTTGTCTTGGTAGAAAACTCAGGTGCCCAACCTTTCTTAAGTTTGTTTTTATGAAAGATTCCGATTGCAGGACAATCAGTGCTTCTGGCAGATTTGCATATTATTCAGTTGTGATTAAAAATGTTGGTTTGGCTAAATCTGCTGGAACTTCCACAAAATTGAAGGGAAAAAAACCCACCCAAGTTATTTATACTTCTCTGTTCTTCTATGTAATCTCTGCTACTTTTTAATTGCAAATTTTAGGTATTGCCTCGTTGTGCCTGATCCATTGCCTTCTTGACTTTCCAGAAAATGGTTTGTAGGAACTTGCAGCAAACATTTTAAATGATTAAAGCCCTGCAGAGCATGGTGAATTACATGTGAAAATCTCCTTTCTGAATAAGCTTTTTTCTAGTGAAAATTAGAATTTCTTCAGGTTTTCACCATAGTATTAGCTTGTGTTTACAACAGAATACTAATTTGGTGTTCTGCACATTCTCAATGTCCCTAACTAGCTTCCTAAAGCATTTTCCAACTCTATTAGAGGTCAGTTTTTCAAACTTCTTAAGTTATAGCAGGGAGTTCTATTATACCTTTTTCCCCCTCTCTCCACTGACAGGAAGCATTACTGCCATTTGGCAAACACCACACTTTTACTTTTTTTCCCTATTCCTTTCTTGGAGGGATTTTGTAACAGTTATAAAAAGCAGGTCAGCCCTGCAAGCACCTATATACAAATTTCCACTGTCTTTAAAAGTTAATGTGAAAAGAAAATAATTCACATTCAAAAGTTATTAAAAAGATTGCTGAAGCCAGAAACCAGAAGAAAGAAGCTGGAAAATGATCAGCTAAGATCCAGTTGTTTGTACTTCCACCTTACCTACACTTAGATTTTTCAACAAATTTCAGTTGTTGCTATTTTATCTCCTATAAGCACCATCCAATATGCAAACATAATCACTTTCAGTATTTTTCTTTTATGGATTTAAGATCTGTAATGCTAGACCAAAGTATCTTTTTTTTTTTTTCCCTGCCTTGCAAATATAAGCTGGTATAAATGGCTCCAGTGAGTAATTTTCCTTAAGGGCTACTACATAAGTCTGGCATATTCTCTGGCTATCCACATTACTGAAGGTTGCTTACAGCTCTGAGCAAAACAGTGAGTGCACTGCCATCCTCATGATCAGGCATCCAAGGAGACAACTCTTCTGATAAGTTACAGAAAAAAGGACTCTCTGTTTGCTCAAACACTTGCACACTTCAGCTTCCTGTCAAAGCCTGTTCACACTTCAGGCTCCTGGTAGATTGTGGATATGCAAGCCCAGCAATCTACCCATGATCAGTGAGTCATCATGGCATGATTATCCTATGATTAAACCACTTTTGCTTCCTTTTGCTGTGGCCACTCCACATGGGAGCCTTTCCAGACAAGTCCACATTCTCCTGCTCAGAGATCTGTTGATGTCTTCAGTGCACCACGTTTGAGATTGTAGCACCAAGGACTGCTGGACTGAGCACAACTGACAGGAACAACAGTACCATGCCAAACTTAATAATTTCTGTCATTATCTATCTGTTCATCCTCTTAGCCACTTCATCTAGGACAATCAGCACCATTTTCCAGTTGTGGCAAGCTGTGTGGAAGAAGCACTGTGAAGACTTTTTGGTGCCATGATAATGACTACAAAGGAGCCACTGCACAAATGAGTAGGGAATACAGGAGGATGAGTGGAAAGGGTGATGCTAAAATGAGGAGCTGGAAGATGGGTAGCAGTTGTTTGGGAGGACTGGAATGTACTCAGGTCTACCTTCATCCACGTAAACTTAATCCAGAGACCAAACCAAATCCAGTGCAGTAACAAAAGCGACAGATAACTCCCAACAAAATAGGGGCATGAGGTGGGTTTACCAGAAAAAGCCTCAAACAACAGCAATAATCACATAAACAGTCTCTGAAACTCTGCCCAACCCAGCCCCCTGTAGCAGTATGAAACAGTGGGCAGCAGAGGATGGACATGCACAGCAGCATTCCAGCTCTGCCTTGGAACCCCAGTAATGGAAACAGCCACAACTCTCTTTGGTTCCTTCTTCGAGATCTGTGCCTCTTTGTTACATCCCTCAAGGTTTTTGTGCCTTAGAGATAAATCTTGTCAGCCAGAGACAGTAGCCCTCCGGTGTTTTATGGAATGTTTCTGCTCCCTTTTGTGATGTGCTGAGAGGTATTTTCTCTATGTTTTGTAAGCTAGTAGCTACTATAACCTAGGCAGTACAACAAGATGCCTGTTTTCAGACTGTTTTTCAATTTTTAAGATGTTTGCAAAATGGTGGTGTCCTTAAAAGAACAACCCCATCACGCAGAGGACTGAAGGAAAACTCTAATTTAACTAAAGAGCCCTAAAGCTGCCTCAGTTCAGACTTGTTCCCAAGAGAACATTGCTGGGAGCCAACTACCACTGCTTCCTTCTCTGCTTTCTGTTGCTGGCAAGACTGAATCTATTTTTTACTGACATGCCAATTATAATATACTGTTAAATGCAGACAAAATGCAAAGAGAAATTGCAGGCCATCTTGATAAACATCTGACATCAGTTTCCAAAGCCTAGAAATAGTTTTGTGATGCTCTGAACTCAGGTAAGGCAGGAATGGTATTACAGCATTTTTGGGGTGTAATTGCTGTGAGATGAACATCTCCCTATGTGAAAGAGCATATTCCAGCTACTCAGACTACTGTACAGAGTGGCTCTTGATCAGTAACATGCCTGGGCTTCTGACTTCCTCAGTAACTGCCCAAGCCACTTAATCTGTTGTTTGATCAGCTATGAAGTAAAAATAAAATCTGTAAGTACCTTTGTAAACCTGTTCAATATCTTATGATGGATATGGTCTATAAATACTATTTACTATGGTAAACATTTCTTTGCTACAATCACAATTTTCTTATCTAGGTCCAAACAGAATTGAAAACACCTTGTTAATACTTCATTGACAGCCTTTACTGTGCAACTTGGATTTTAAACATGGGTATCCTTCCCTGCTCAATCGACTTTCAGCCTTGTTCTCTCTAACCTTTTCCCTGATGCCCTGACAGGAGTTGCTCTGTCATTTGTGCTGCTTCAGCAGTCTCAACCTCCTGACTGCCTTTAACCTACTGAATCACTTCCTGACTTTATGTGATGCCTGTAAACTTCTCTTCACCTGAGTCTGAAGATGAGCATTTCAATCAATTTCTCCACTCGAGCAAACTCAAGTGCTGGAATGAATTTTGCAAGATAGTAATTTTTGCTGCATTTTAAACTGAACTTTTCTTTTGCCATCTCTGTTGTTTTCCTTTTGCTTTGGTAGGTAAACTACAAAGTATCAAAGCACTTACTTTGATAGAGTTTGTAATTCTTTCCTTCTCTTTCTTTTTGCAAATGGTTTTGAACAACAACAAAAATAATGTTATCTAAGGATGCAGGTACATTTGCAAAATGTCACAAAAACATATTTTTGGCAATAATCCCAGAGCAAAACATAGATATTCTGGGAAGGTCACCATTTAAAAATAAATTCTATTCTAAACCAGGGATCCCTGTGCTTTTTCAGAGGAATGAGTTCTGTCATTCCTTCCCCATAGCTACAGGAACCTTACACACAGTAAGGTCCTCACTGAGACGAGTTAAGAGTCACAGAGTTACAACACTGCCCCATATCTACAAATCTTTCCTCACACTGCCCTGAGTGAAGCCTCCCATCTGCTGCCAACATCCTTCTCCCCAGCTGGCAGCAGCACAGTCACCACAGAAATTATCTGCAAGGGGAAAATTATATGGGTACTATCTACCTCATTTTCAGTTGTCTTTTAAAGGAGTTAACAGCTGGATATAAAGGGAAGAAGCAGCAGCTGGTTATTTCTGCAGTGTAACAATGAGGAGAGCATTAAAGTAGCTCTGTGGAAGAACTTGTGGAGTTTGTTCACTCAGTGCAGGAGTAGAATCAAAGGATTTTAAAGATGTCCTTCCATTCCAGTACCCTGCTCACCCAGTGACCCTGCAAAATTAAAATTAAGTTTTTACCTGTCTGTATTTCTTTGGGCAGATATTGCATTTAATTCCTTCTGGGAGGTGCAGCTCAGGGGAAGGCAAGTCCTGTCTGTATTGCCTGGACACTGTCCATGCCTGTGTAAATGAGCAGAATGACACAAGCACACTTCCCCACCCTCAGTGGATGTCCTATGATGGGAGCTGGAGTGGGGAAAAGCAGTCTTCCTAGCACCAAGCATATGGGGGGAATTCTCTCCTGGACTCTCACAACTCCTCTGAATTTCTCCATGTCACTGCAGCACAAGGGAGGAAACCAGATCCCCAGTTGAGTTAAGGGAAAAATAGAACCCTTACTCAATAACACAATGTATTTCTTTGACTGACTCACTGACTGTTTGTCAGAAGTAAAATGGCTTATTAAAATTACACTCATAGCCTGAAAAATACAGCTTCATGTAAGCTAAACCTGAACAGAAGCTAAAGCTCTAGAAAAGTGCTGGAGGACCAGGCTGGCAATGGGACACTTATTGTGAATGCAGGCTTCCACATCCTTCTGCACATCTGCTGCTTGTGACATTGCTGGGGCCTTAGAAAAAAAGGCAGCTGCAGCTCAGCCCATTGTAAATTCTGCTTTATTTCTGATTCCTTGTTATTTTCCTTAGAATAAATACTAATATTTTGCATGTTTCTATATCTGAAACAGATAATATAAAATAATGATCTGGTACTGTACAGCACCTTCAGACATGCACAGGAGACCCTCCTAGAATCTATTTGCAACACCAGCCTCAATCATAGCCAAAACTGCAGTCCTTCAGAGGGATTGCAGTGCCATGTGGGATGAAAAGATGCTGTCGAGGGTATTCCAGTGTTTCCAGATTTCCACTCTGCAGATGGTCGTGGCGTTTTCCACATGACTCCTACTGTAATACCAGAACCACATAAGTCATTTATAAGTAATTGATATGTCCCAGCACCTTATAGTGCACTGTGCAGTATTCACAGCTGAATAGACAATGCAAAAGGAACATTAGCAGCTTTCTTTGTCTTAATTTTATGGAGAGTATATATGCATCCAGGAAAAGTAGAAAAGTGGAACAAATGCTGGTGTACGTTAGCTAGCTCATGAAAATGTCAGAACTTCCATTAAATATGATAATTCTAAAATGCAACAGAACACGCCCAGAGAAAATAAAATATTATTTTATGTTGTGGTCAAAGCCTCTGAAAATACTGTTATCATTGATCTGAATTCACTTGTATAATTGGCAATTACTTTGTTACTGGAGAAAAAGGTGTCTAATTGCTGAGAATGACCCTTCTGTCTGTTTTCCATTCTCTTTCTTGTTTCATCAGGGTAAATAGATATACTCTTTATATTTGTCATTTCTTTGAATAAGATGTAATAGCTTCTAAAAAAGTCCATGACAGGAGATGTGAGTTGAAAAATACCAAGGAATACAAAATAAATTGCATGGCTTCTGTTGCTAAGAAAATATGGGGTAAAGAACCAGATCCCACCAGCTTTTAGTATTCCCTGTGTTATGCTGAATTCTTACCAAAAAAACTCCAAACAAACAAAAAAAATCAACCAAACAACCACACCCCAAAACCCCAACATCCACCAACCAAACATTCAGGACACTTGAATACCTATTTTCTTTAAACATTTTCTGTTTGCTTCTAAACATGATTCATTTCAATGCAAAGTTTCCTAATGAATTTTTTTCTTTAGACTCCTAACAAGGCAATTCAGGTGCTAATATTTCAGGTCTCAGGATCCTGGACATACACAGAAACAACTGCAGTGCCCCTACTCCTTCCAGCTACAGCTGAGTGTGGGCCCAAGTCAATCTCAGGAGCAGCAATTTTGTACTTCCATCTCAGAAGAAATTTACTAAAACATTTTTCTGAGCCACCATAAGAAACCTGCTGCAGGTGCAGAGTGGAAACACAGAACTACTACAACACAAGAATTACTACAACACAAGAACTGGCTGTGAGTGTCTGACACCACTAAGACAGTAAATGATAATCAAACTATGATTCAAATCCACTGGCAATACATTCCCTTTAAGGATTCTGATAAATCTCCACTGTGCCTTGGTGCAAGAGAAACAGCCAGAAATCAGAATGTTTGGTCTTGTTCTGGAAATGTGCTTGCTTGTGAGTGCCAAACAACTCCAGTTTGGCCAGAACTGGGCTCTGTGAATGGTGAGCAGTTTCAGAGTGGAACACAACCCCTGGTGAGGCTGCAGTACTGCAAGAGATTCACTTAATAGTTGGAATGTCTTTGTTTCAACACAGCTCTCCTTTTGTGAAGCTAATATCAAATATCAACAATTTTTTTACAAACATAAAAGTAGGGCTCATTAAACAAATATGGATCACTGAAAAAGGATGGATTTCTTGTCCAGTACATGAGCAATAAAGTTAAAAAGAGTTGTTCTTGCATTAGTCTAGCGATGAAGATTTTGCTCACAGAGCCCTGGGCATATAAAAATAAACCCATAGCTGCAGAGTAGGTTTAGTGCCAACACATCAGTGATCATGAAGAAAGTGGATTTGAATTACCCATTTTTCCCCTGGAGTTTAATCTACAGCGTAATTTGGAAACAGACCGGCAGAACTTAAATTAACTGTATCAGTAAGGACCTTAATGGAATCACAGGATCCACCAGAGTACAGGCTCCAGAGAGCAGATCTGAGCTGGAGTCTTCCACTCTTCCCACCTCTGGGATGTGAAGCCCAGCAGAGGCTGGTGATGATGGCAGCAGCTGGGCTGCTTTTATTTCGACATGCCAGTGGGGGAATCCCTATGGAACTCATCAGGCCAGTTCTGAGGCTGCACTGTCACCCAAGCACCCTGAACTAGCCAGTCCAGTCGACTGCAGCAACTGGATTATGCTGTGGAATGTTTTCCTCTTTTTTTTGAATCTGCTTATCAATGAGGTCAACTAAGAATACAGCACTTCTGAACATTAATGATCTTAGCTCAGTTAGGTAGACACCGTGTCTTTGAAGAAAATTTGACATTTGTTTAAATGATGGAGACAGGTTTGTAAAGAAACATGAAGAAGAGGGGAACATTCCTTTTTTATTGTGTGAACTCCCACATGCGATGTCATGAGGAATTTGAGTGGGAATTTATTTACAAAACTGGGACTTACTGTCACTACACTGTGCTGAAGCAGGGGGAAAAATTACCATGCTGTAAGTCAAATGTCACAGTAGAATTTAATATGCTGGAATTCTTGGAAAGTCTTCTAATGCTTTCAGCTCAAAAGCAGCGTACACTGCTTTTAATAGCAAGGAATTTTAATTATTATTAGTTTTTGGCAATCCCCATGGTCTGCTGGCATTTTCTAAGCCACAGAGATTAAAACCTGAAGAGAAACAGACGGTGGTAGGAAAGGGAAGAATGCCTAATTGAAGTACTCAACATCTACTTATCCCTGACATACTAATACAGATATGTGAGCAGGAGTGCAAGACCAAGACATTATTCCTACCTTCCCCACTAATGTGCCATTATTAACCAACTGAATTCTCATAAGAGCCAAAATAGGTCAGACAGAAGTGGGCAAGTGACTGTGCCATGTAAGGGATGGCAGTATAGTAGCTGGACTGAGCAAAGAGTAGCAAAACACTTTGTTCTGGAAAGGCTGTCTTCAACCAAATCACAGTGCCAGGACACATGGCACTCACATGCTACTCTTAGTGGATTTATGGGTGAACAAGTTCCTGCCCTGCAGTGCTTTCAGTATGAAGACATGCTAACATGACCAGGTTTCCACAGTCTCCACCTCCCTTCCTCTCCTTTTAACATATCTGTCCACACTTTATCTTAGAAAGCAAATACAGCCTCCATTCACCAGGTCCAGCTGTGTCCACTGCATCTTCCCATGACTTGTCACTGTGGCTGCCACACAGCTGGGAATGAAGGACATCAGGCTCAGACAACCAGGGCAATCCCACAGCTTCCCATTCCTTTGCTCTATGAGACACATCCTGCACCCTTCCACTGAGATGCTGAGTGCACTTGAGAGCCTCCTGCCTGTTCATGATCCCTTTTCTCACACTGCTCCAGCCTCCAGTGTGTACCTCCTGGCCTCAGACTGTTGACTACCTCTTTCTCAGCCACACTGAGGCTGTGACTCAGGTTTGCTGCTAGGGGCAAGAACACACTCACATTGTGATGAACATTTGGAAGGAATACTTTGGGCACTGTAATTTTACCATGGCAGCAAGGGAGTGATTGCAGTACCAGCTCAGGGCAGCTTGCTCACTGTGTGTATGCAGCACTGAGCTGTAGCAGAGCTGTGTAGGGAGAAGTGAAGCAAAGCTACCACAAGGCTCCATGCCTGTGTCTGATGATTTGCTCTCTCTGAGAGCAGTTTCCCCAGTGATGCCATTGACCAGAAGCCTTTTTTATTGGGGAAACAGAAAAAAAGGATTTTGGGAAGGTTCCTGGGATGCAACAGTGACAGCGGTGCTTCTATCCCAAGCAAACCCCGAGCAACAAATTGTCCCTCTGAACATTCAGGGAAAATATTCTGAAAACCTGTTCAGCACCAGATTGATGGGATGCCCTATGGTCCCTCTTCTCACTCCAAAATGTACTTCAAAAATGAAAGAAAAGGACACAACACTAGAAGCTAATTAGCACTTCCTATTCTATTTGCTTCTGCTGATTCCAGTTCAAGTATAAAGAGACAGCAATTTCCTACTGGGTGACCAACTTCACAGAATCCCCCGCACTTTGGCATTTAATGAACTGTGGCAATGCAGTATTGTCTGTAACAAAAGGATTTGCACAGAGTACTCTCTGCACCACCTCTGCTTCCACCTTTACACTTTTCACAGTTTCCCTAAGAGGAAAAATATTTGCATGAAACAAACACCAAAAATGCCACAGTATAAAAATATCCTTTAGGATTCATTATATGCTACATACAATAATGCTATTTGCTGCATGAATAATAAAGCATTACACAACCTGTAAAACTGCTATAACCATAGATTTGCATCATATACGTTCTATATAAAATTAAAACTTTGATTTGTCATGGAAGCTTCTTCAATGATTAACATTTATCAACATCCAACAGTCAAAAGCTATCAGATGTCAGTGTTGTCCTCGTTAATCCTTTTCCCCTGGGAAATGTCTTAGGGATCTGTAGGCTGCTATACTAAGCTCCCCTTCAGCACACAAAATTCATCCAGATATCTGCAATGACAAAGTTCATACCAGATAATTTTTGTTATTCTGGGAGGGACTGAACTTCTTGCCACTGAAAGAGATCACTTTGTAGTTAGCAGTCAAACAAGCACTCATAACCTCTTATCAGTATTTCTCTGGGCCTTCTACTTTCACAAGTCTCCTTGTAAACTTAACACTTGAAATTTAGTTATACAACTTGAATTTTTGCTGACTGATTAGGACAGACTGTAAGACAAACACTGTTCTTGCACATCATTGTTTCTGCCTCTTATTTTACCATACTGCCATCACAGTACTTAAAATCTTCTTTGGAAAGGCTGAAGAAACTGCCTTCTGGACACAGAACAGCATCTCATTTACTCAGGAACAGTAAAATTCTCCCTAATGTGCTCTTTAAATCAGTCATGAAACACAAGATGGCAACATATGGTCTGTTAGGAATCACCTTGCCCTTCTCCAGTCTCAGTAGGCTAGGGCTATGTAAAAATCTACATCTACTGAAAGTTATTAAACTTTAATACCAAGGAAAACTTGTTTGGGTGTTCTCAGCCTTAAACATTCTATTTGTCACCTGCTACTCCCTGACAGATGAACTCACAGATGGGAGATACTGCAGATCAGAAATTATAAACCTTGCAAGCACTGAAGCACAGAAATAGCATTGCAGAAATTCGTTGTTGCCATTTCTCCCCTTCCAGAGGAAAATGGAGACCATAATATTGATATTTACTGACTTTTTAAATTTGCTTTGCAAGCACTTCAACATCTGAAGGGGCAGCCATTGCACCCAGGAGCAGGAGCAAACCCACCTGGCTGCAGGAGAAAACAACTGAGCCACCGGTAGCTTTAACTGAAGAAATGCTGAAGTGTGGCACCAAATTCAAAGAGCTACTACAGGTGTGGGAACCGCATGAGTTGATGTTCTTGAAAGGAAGGAAAACTGAACACAGAGTTTCTCCAGATCACATGCACTGCTGAGCATCAGCAAGTCCTGCAGGCTCTGTGACTGGCGAGCATCTGCACGGGCTCTGCTCATTCCACAGGCACCTCCCAGAGCAGGGCCCTGGCGTGGCAGCTCTGAGCAGCACGCAGGGATGTGCAGAGCCAACAGCTCCCTCCTGCCCAGCAGTGCTGCCAGCCCTGCCCGCTCCTCCAGCTCCCCAGCAGCACCAGCTCCAGCCATTCAGGACCAACGCTGTTCCGTGTTCCCCAGGAGAAGGAGAATTTGAGCAAGTGCAGAAGGCACACGAGCACCTGGCACGTGATCTGCACCAAACACCGTGCCAAAATACTGCAAGAAGAGGCAGGAGAGGAAGAAAAATAAAAGGAGCGGCTACTGCTCCACTTAAGATGACTGATTAAAAAAATAAAGACAGGTTGTTTTAATTCCTTGTTGGCAGCAGCTAGTCTCATTTCACTGCCTTTAATTTCTCCTCAGGTCTATCTGCAAGTTTAATGAAGGTCTTTGTGCATGCTCAGGACTTGTTCACTTAATTGAGTGAAACTACAAGCCACAGTTATGCAAGAAGGTTTTATTAGGATATTAGAGAATAATCAGCAATCTTTTCCTAACCTCTTCCCAATTACATTGCACAAAGATTCAGCTGATGTTTTATTTAAACACAGGATTACTACACTGTCCACTACAGTCCTTAAAATCAGTCAGACATGAAAAACTTCACAAGTACAGGGTCTCCCCACTCAAGAAAATAAAGGAAAGCAAGTTAAAAAAACCTGTTAACATCAGTACTATCACTACAATGTACTGCAAGAAATTCCAGTCCCCAAAGCTGTGCTTGTATTTACACCCTCTCCCAATGAGCCCGTGTCATATTTATGAAGAGTAGGAAAATATATAACAGTCCTTGCAAACTGTGATACTGTGCCAGTGTTACATGTTGGGGTATTTTTCATTTGTGTAAGCTCACTAAGAAACCCACTTGTCTTTCCAGTCCATCCCCGTTTTCTAGCATGCCGATAGTACACCCTGATCCTTTAGTCACTGGTACATTACTTGCAACATTGCTTCCAAATTGTTTTGAAGGTAGAGCTTTCTCCTTCAGCCTTCTAAAAATGGACTTTACCCCCCACTTAGCAGCTGAATAATTACTGGCTCCATGTTGTCTGGGGGCTGGCTTCAAGAGCAGGAAAAATTTGGCAAGATGCTCCACTGTCAGTTTAGGTTTCTTCACACTTTCTCCTTTGAATTGATATATTCTTAATTGTTTTCCCCTTTCCCATTTTTTATTATACTTGATAGCCATCCTCTGCTTGTGTTATGCTCCCTTATTCTGAACTTCTCTACCCAGCTACCATTAACTATTTTTAGGACTTCTTGTGTTTACATCCTCTCTTAAGATCACTTAAGCAGAACAAAGGGCAATTTTAAGCAATGAACTGAACTCTGAGGATGAGAAGCAGGGTGGAGCAGGCCCACGCTCTTTTAGGAAAGGCAGTTTGGAAACTGGGAACAGAAAGCTCAGTTCCTTAATGACTTGAGGCTGCTCGAGGGCGTTTGATAACGGTGGCATCTTGCTCACGCTGCTCTGAACAGACTGACTGTGCAGTCCCTGCAGACAGAACCCCTGCTTCCAACAGGGCACAGCAGCAACCAGCCTCCAGCTTTGACAGCTGGTAATGCAATACACAAACCTCTCCCCACACTTCCCCTGATAGGCTCCCACCTCACTAGAGGCTACAGCTATTAATTCCTTGCGCTAGAGCTAAGGGAAAACCAGGTGTCCTTGGCAACAGCTCAGCAGCACACCCATACAAAGTTCAAGAACAGCTGCAGAACAACGTTCAGACACAGACCAACAAAAGAATTTTTAACAGAGATTTGTCAGACTGGAAATGTAGTTAAACCATGTGTGAACATTGTTCCGCTCTATCAGACTTCAAGAACAGTTCACAGAGCCTAGAAATCATTTGTGTATGGTCTTGCAACTAAACACTGCCATCAGTGACCTTTGCCATGCAGAATGTTCCTTCATTCACACACACACTTTCCTCAAAGGATGCTTCTGGAGAAGCTTTTGCTCTTAATATCGGTACTCAAAATCATTCATTTTGAATACAGTTTGCCTTTATGATGACCATTTTTTACACTAAACTTCAAAGGCACCCACCTGGTCAGAATTTATGGTTTGTGTACAGGCCTGGCACAAACATCTATCTGAAAGCAGTAAAACTTTTTCATTCTGCTGATGTGTTTTCAACCTGTCCTCTGCCTGCCAAAATATAACCCTTGAAAGCAGACTCCATATGACTTGCCCCTCAACTATAGATCCTGTCAACTTGCATTATCCATGGTAACAGTAATATTTAAGAAACACCCTCTAGCAAAATGCTTACACTGTTTTTCTAGCTTGAGCAGAATAAATACCAGACAGCCACGGTACCACAACCATATTTTAATTCTGATAAACAGCTCAAAGTGGAATTTTGTTTTTCTAATTCCTTAAACCTATTAATAGTTTACATCCCATTCTTTACTTTCATGCAAAACCTGTATTTTTAACATTAAAATGATTTTATGATTAGTAGCAGCCAATTGTAGGAAGAAAAGTAATGGAAATTAGAAAATGTAAACAGTACTGAAAGGCTATTTCTTCTGCCATCAAAGTATAGTTAACCATTTTTTATTTCATCTTAAAATACACTTCTGACCACCTCTGTCAAGTCTCAGTTCACTGGGGAAAATCTGCACACAAATCTTCATAACTTACATTTTAAAGTCATCCATGTGTTTTAATGACAAAGACAACAGAACTGCAACCTGGAAAGACACTGGAAATACACGATGTTAATTGATTATCATGCCAAACTGATCTTTCCAGATGAAGTAAAAGCAAGATCTGACAAATGTACATAGCTCCTGATTGCTAACAGCCTGCAGTGAAATGATGACAACATGACTACATTGCTTCCTTTTACAAGCTCATTTACAATGCACTTTGCAATGATATTTAAACAATAGCTAGTGCCAAATGGGCAGTGCTGATTCTATGAGCAGGAATGTTCAAAATAAGAAAGTGTATGTTCATCATTTTCCTAGGTTTCCTAGGAAAACCAACTTTTTAATCACCTTGTCTACCTGCTATCTCTACCTAACAGTATATTGAAACCCTGATGAATGTAGAGGACAAGGTGCTGTAAATTATGTACAGTTTAGAGGCCATCATTATGGGGAAAGTAAGAGGTGTAGGGCATTCAGGCACTAACTGACAGAAAATGGCAGATCAGTATTTCTGCTGCTCAAAGACAGGCTTTTTCCCACCTGTCAAACTTTGGAGAATATTTTGGTTTTATTCACTCTCAATAAAAAACAATGGTCTTTTTCATCTCTTTTCCAAAACTGGGACAAACTGAAGTGCAAACCTACACACACCTACAGGAATGCAAACAAAACTGAAAAACAGCAGAATTCTCCTATCTAGGAAGCCTACCACAGTTTTCACTCGTTACTGCTGTATAGGATCTATTCCAGTGCAAGGGAAAAACTGAAGAGATGTAGAACGAGAATTTCTATTTTTACTGGTATCATCAAAAAATCACTTTATCTGCATACAGATAATGTGGAATCAATTTTGCATGGTGCCAACTGACCAAAAATCCCACAGTTCCTCAGCAAAAGTCTGACATTACTACCTTGAAATTTAAAAGTTAAAAACCAGCTTTAAATGGGAGCACACATCCACAGTAGGTTTATTTGTATGCTGGCCAAAACAGGTCCCCAAATGCAATCTGCTCCAGCTAAAGCAGAAACCATTTCTGCCTCCGTCTGTGTGCAGGTCCCTGGCTGGGCCACTTGTGACCCACGCCCTCAAATACCTCCCACAGCACACAGCCACTATAAACACAGGGTTTGATATCATCTGGCTCACTTGCCTCCCATACTTTGCAAATTTTATTGCAAATAAGATACAGTGGAATGCAATATATTCACATATACACTAGAAACCTAGGAGGCATCATTTACAGACTGTTTGTGTTATTACAGGCTCCAAAGATACATAAAACATCTTGCATTCAGAGTCTTGACATGAAAAGGCTAAAACATGGTGGTTTTGCCTGAAACTCTACTAACAACAACACATAGTTGCTGTAGTTTTAAAATATCCCTTCTACATTTGCTGTAGTTTTAAAATATCCCTTCTACATTCTCTTTTGAAAAACTATAAATAGCCTGTAAAAAAAAAAAGTGACTTTAACATCTCTGTTATTTGAACAAATAACAGTAATTTAACATTAGTTGCGGCCTTAAGGTTGCAAATTGCAAAGACTACTAAGAAAGCAGAAAATCGAGGACAAAACCTTGCACGAAACACGCAGAAGGAAGGAGCAAATACTCTCTTGCTAATAAACTGCTACCATCAGCAGACAGTGCATAAATCAGCACTGCTCAACTGTGAAGATTTCTGGATTATTTATCAGAGTTCTTAACAATTTGCTTACATAGCTCAGCCAGTACAGAGTTAAGAAAGAAGCCTCTTGTCAAATAATTCCGTTGGACCTGTTCCTGCTGCTACTGATGCCAATAGGAGTGTTGCCCTAGAATTCAGGAAGAGCAGGACAGGATCCAAAGCTGTGGTGTGATCAGTTTTACTGTTTATGTTAGTGCTGTAACTGTCAGTCTCCAACTGGAGATGATGCTACCGACGGTAATGAGACTTATCAACACCAATTCCATTTGCAGCCTGGCTTTCATCCAAGACATCTACAGCAGTGAAGTAAATTACATTCAGGCAAATTAAAGAATCCATCCACTAATCAGATTTTAACTTTTATTGTCATCAAAAAGTTTCCATCAATGCAGCTTTTATTCTTACACAGCTCTAAAACTTTACTCGCTAAAGTCAGCTTTTGAAAATCTTAGCTATAGATACATGCATGGAAATTCCTCTTGAAAATGTTCACTTGGTTCCAGTTCCAGTCTGCCACATAGGTTTAGAAGAAAGCCGTTTCTAAATTAGCTCAAAATCTTTACTGTGACTTGATAGTGACATAGCAT
This sequence comes from Chaetops frenatus, assembly GCA_013400775.1. Lineage (NCBI taxonomy): Eukaryota > Metazoa > Chordata > Aves > Passeriformes > Picathartidae > Chaetops > Chaetops frenatus. Next base: position 194,798 of record VZTR01033191.1, on the reverse strand, counting down.
ACTAAACAGATTTTGACAGGAGGTAATGTTGTATCACCACTTTGCAGTTTCCCCTAGTGAACTGTACCAGAGAATCAGAGAATCAGTTACAGAATGGCTGGGGTTGGAAGGGACCTCTGGAGATCATCCAGTCCAACCTCCCTGCTAAAGCAGTTTCAACTAGAACAGGTTGCACAGGATCAATTCCAGGTGGGTTTTAAATATCACCAGAGAAGGGAACTCCACAACCTCTCAGGGCAGCCTATTCCAGCACTCAGCCATCCTCAAAGTAAAAGATTTTTTCCTCATATTCAGATGGGCCTTGTGTTACAGTTTGTGCCTGTTGCCCCTTGTCCTCTTGCTGGGTACAACAGAAAGGAGTCTGCCCTATCTTGTGGCCCCTTCCCTTCAGACATTTGCATGCACATGGGGTCCCTTCTCAGCTGTCTCTTCTCAGGGCTCAACAGGCCCAGCTCCCTCAGCCTTTCCTTGTGAGAGAGATACTCCAGTCCCCTCATCTCCTTTGTGCCCTCTGCTGGATCTGCTCCAGGAGCTCCATGTCTGTGTGTCCTGAGGAGCCCAGACCTGGGCACAGCACTCCAGAGTGGCCTCACCAGGGCTGAGCAGAGGGGCAGCACCACCTCCCTGGCCTGCTGGCCCTGCTCCTCCCTCCTGATGCACCCCAGGGTCCCACTGGCACTGCCCCTGGGGACACTGCTGGCTACAGGCCTCCAGCCACACTCTGTCCTGCTGACCACAACCCCTGGGCTCTGCCATTCTGCCCTCCCTCATCCCACTCACTGCCCACTCACCTAGCCCACACTTCCTGAGCTATCAGTACATCATGGGACAGTTTCAAATGCCTTGCTGAAGTCAAGGCAGACAACACCCACTGCTCTCTCCTCATCTACCCAGCCAGTCAAGCCATCATAGAAAGCCACCAGATTAGGCAAAGATGATTTCCCCTTGCTGAATGTATATGGAATACTCCTCATAACCCTTTCTACCTCCATATGCTTAGAAATGACATCCAGGATGTGTTGTTATCACTTTTTCAGGGACAGAGCTGATGCTGACTGGCCTGTAGTTCTCTGGGTCCTCCTTCCTCCCCTTATTGAAGACTGGAATGACACTCACTTTCCTCCAGTCCTCAGGCTCTCTGTTCTCCATGACAAAGATGATGTGGAATGCTAGCAATAACATTTGCTAGCTCCCTCAGTATCCTTAGTGCACCCCATCAGAGACCACGGATTTGTGGGTGTCAGGTTTGCCTAAATGAAATCTAACCCAATCTTCCGACATCAAGGTTAAGTCTCCCTTTCTCCAGACTTTTTCTCTTGCCTCCAGGGTCTGTGATTCCTGAGGAGTGGCCTGAGCAGTACAGACTGAAGCAAAGAAGTTTTCCCTGGTTTGCCATGCCAATTCCTGGCAGACCATGCTCTCTAACTAAACAACATACAGCTTCCAAAGCAAAGCTATGTTTTTATGCTGCACAATTAAACATGCTTTGAACTGTATGCAAACATTTAGCTAACCTGTCATTTAATTGTGGACTAGAACTCACAGGGATCATGCAAGTCACTGTTAGAAGGACTTGTGCTCTAATTAGCAACTGGCCTTGTGCATCTTGTCTCCAAGAGAGACGCAGCTGCTCAGAGCAGTGCACTGCTGTGTGGATCTGGGCAGACTTGACAAGCCCAAGGTGTTTCTGCACATGGATGTGGGATGGATCTGACCCTTGAACTTCTGCCCAAACACCACACCCTGACTTCCATGCAAAACACTTCTTTGGCTAGCATTAAGGAACACCAGGACAGACATCTTTGTATGTTTTGGTGTGAGCTTGCTGCAGAATCTGAGTTTGCAGTAATGAAACGCACACTTTGCCTCACCCAGAAAGTGAAGAGTTATTTTTGATTGTGTTAAAAAATCATAAGTATAACTAAGTTGGACGTTTTATAGGACTCCTACTCACCTCCTCAGCACCACATGCATCTTTCTCTTTATTTCATTTCTTGGCAGACCATCCTCTCCAGCTAAGAGGACATACTGTGTCTAAAACAAAACTGTCTTTGTACACCACATAACAAACTAACTTCTGAATTTGTATGAAAGTCACAGAGTTGATAGCTTAGGAGTTTAAATGATGGATTTCTATACCATTATGTAATTATTGCCACAAAATGAAACATTCATTCTGGGTAAAATTCTCAGGAACATTGAATCAGTTAACATGTATGGATATACTGAAAGCCCTGAGGATACACTATGTTAAAGAACATCATAATCTGTTCAGTTCCAACTCCACCCCTTTGGCATTAATTGGGAAGGAAGGTGAGATCTTTCAGAGTAAGTGAACTGGGGATTCCCTACTGATTGAGAAACACTGAGGTGATGAAAAAATTACATATTTGGATCCATGCCAGCACACCGTGGCTTAGCTAATAAGAAAAGCAGCAGCCACGGGATGCAATACAGGCCCCAGCACCATGTATGACTCTCCTTCACTACTGATGCACAAGTAAGCATCCAGTTTGTAGTTTTTTCTTTCATTTTCTCTTGATTTCCCTGTACTTCACGCTCTCTATTCAGTCTGTGAATAAAAACTGTTCCGTGGTCATAACATAACTGTGTCTTAGTGAATATGCAGCCTCAAGACAGAACACATGAAAGGCTTACAAATATATAAACGAAGCTCTCTGCTTTCTAAGTGGTGCTTTAGGTGCTTTTCCTCCTAAAAAAGTTAATAGGAAACCTCACCAAAATAAATTACTTCAAGAAACATTTAATTCTCCCACCCAGTCACTTTCTGCAACAAATTAGAAAGCTTTCAGATGAAGGGAATTTGTTTGCAAACAGTTCTTAAGACACATCCTTAACCTGCCCCAGAGCCTGTTTACCTGTTTACTCCCCTGCCTGTCAAGGGGAACTACGCTGATATCAAACACACATGAAACACTTCCTCAGCACTTCTTAACAGCTGATTTCATCTTCCCTTTCCCAAAGCCTGCTCTTTCCAAGGCTGTCTTTGCATAGTAAACATCTCATTCTAAGGGCAGTCAATTTTTGCCTGTAATTATGCTAAAAGCAAATCTGTGACTTTTGGTGTTGATTACTAAACATGACAAACGTTTGGAGGATCCTGATCTAAGATTCTAGAAGTAAGTTCAAAATAGCCTGTTACAATAGCTTCCTGTACAGATACTAAGTTACTTTTACCTTGCACTAAATCTGTCTGATGTTAAGCCATACCTCCTTTTGAATATCTTCAATTTCTATTTGGTATCTCTAGGCTAAATAAATTTTTAATACCAGTATTGAAGGAAGTCAGCATTACTCTTTACTAGGAACCTCAGAAACTTCCGTGAAAGGTGCAGGCTGCTGATATGGTTTCAAAGGCTGGCCTGGGAGAAGTTCTCCAGGGACTGCTGGTGAATGACAATTTTATGTGGGATTATATAAGCTTCAAGAACTAACTACAGCACTGCCTGCAAAATCCATCTTCTGAGAAGGACCACAGTGCTTCAGCTGTCTTCAGCTTCACATTATTTTCCCTTTTATGTTCTATTGCCAGCAAACCAGCATTTTTGCACTAGATATTAATTATCATATAATGTTGATTTCATTGCCCTTAGTAAGAATTTTACATTGATACAATGGTTTGTATTTTACGAGCACTTGAAAAAGAGTAAGATGTGAAATTACAGTGTTCGTGAAAATATATTTAATGAAATCAATGACAAACCCCTCTAAAGAAACTGAAAAGCCCATTAAATGGAAGAGCCTGAAACAGGCTAAGACAACAGTTCCTTATATGATGAAAATGTTCCCTTCCTCTAGGACTTGTTTAATTCCAAGTGTCATGATTTAACAAAAGAGAAATGTGTGAGACTTGCAGTCACACTGCATAAAATAGGTTTATGTAAGTTGGAACTCTCTCTTTAGTAATCAAGCACTTTCTTAATTCCATGGGGTTGGACTGAATCCTCACTGATTATTAGCACTTCCCATGCAGACACTAAAATAGCTCCATATGCCTGGATATACTTGCAAAAATGCCTGAGGAGTCACTGCAGGAGTTATCTGAGCAGGCTTCAGAGCAATGCTACACAGGCCCATGTACAGTGTCAATATTGAACATCTTCACTCGCTTGACTTCCAGCAGCTCCACAGTCCAATATGAAAGTATATAAAAATTTACAAAGTTTTATAAAGTCACAGATCCTTAAAGTCTTTTGTGATGCTACAAAGAAACCTGCTTAAGCCTTTGTTACTGATGAATTCATCAGTAATGTAAGAAAACTGTGATGGGTGAGATGTGACTGTATAATAACATCAGAACATGGAAATATATTTTAATTGAGGTGTGCTTAACTTAGCCAGAATAGCTAGGCATTAATTCCATACATTAAGGCCATTTAACATGAATTGCCAAAAGAACAGCAGAAGCCCCAGTACAAATTTTCTGTAAATATCCAAAAGACTTGGGAGGTTCCTACAATCTGTCTTACTTTGCCAGCTGGAAAGTACTAACAAAAAGAGAAGCAGAAAACAAGAGAAAGTGAGAGTGCCATTTGTCAGGGGCTGCTTGACAAACAGCTACCAGAGACGCTCTGCAGAGCAATCAGAAGAAGCTGGACTTACCACACTAACATGTACTGAAATAGGATTTTCTCTTCTACTGATATCCAGAGTCTCCTTCACTGTGCTTCTCCTCATATAAATGAAAAAGTAAGTCCATTTTGTCCCCATGCACACACGTGTAAATTTCTGCACGTAGCATTAAAGCACAACACATTTTACAAATATCATCTTATTCTGCCATGAAAGGGGAGCACCACCACTGCAGCTACCCAAACACACCCACCCCTCATGTGACACTTGAACCAATAAAGCCATTTGCATTTATACTACTGAAACATCCAGTAGAACAGTGAGAATCAAGCTGGACTCAAACAGCCTACCATCTAAATAGGGAAGAAAAAAACCCAGAGATATCAAACCATTTGGACAAGGGGCACAGGAGATGAAAATAAATAAATTACAAAAATGGGTTATTTATTCCTAATGCCTTCACCAAGGTTCTACTTCCTCACATGAAAAGAATCTTCCTCTAGAGACCTGATACCATATAGTAAAGACAGAGTTAGCTTCCAACAAGGCTATTTCCTCTTAAACAGGGCCACTGCTTGGCTTGAAGCTATGCTACTCAATGGTCTTTAAATATGGAAGGAGTTGCATGCCCTGACTACAAATAGAAGCATAAGAAATCTAATGAAAGTGTGAAGTATTCATCAGGGAAATGTGGAAAAGCTATCATAGCAGTTTCTTTAAATGGCTTTGTGAATTTTATTCTTAAAGATCAATGAAATTAGTTACTTAGTAAACTTAACAACGGGTATAAAAATAGCCAGTAGAGAAGTCAGAAACCCTATCTTTTAAAAAAATAATTTTACATGTTTTTTTTCAGTAATAATGACTTTCAGTGCCTTATAATTTCTCCTGCTTCCCTTCCCATTGGTGATCTTTAGCACTAACTGTAGCAGAGTTGCCCCTAAATCATACTGCTATGAACTGACAGAGATACTAAGGTGCTAGCAAGGTCTACACATGATGCATTCAAAATTCTTCAATTCAATGCCCCTGTGGCAAGGTAAAATGTAGCAATGTGCTAAAAAGACAACCCTATTGACAACCTACTATTTGGGAATTAATTCATTACAGTCTTAAAAATCCTTGGGTTATGCAGCTTCACAGACCTGGCCATCAAAGCAAAGTGTTATTTTCACCTGGAGTAAGCAGGAAAAGAATGAGTATCAGAGGAGTATCACCCTACTAATAAAAAGAGACTGCTGCCTTTATTCTGTATAACCCAGTTCAAAATCTTCACCACAATATTATATCTAACTTTAGAGAAGCAAAAGAGGGTGTATGATTTCTGAAGCATGGGATCATTGACTTTGCTAACAGGAAAATACACAACTTCAGTTCACAGTTTGGCATTTTTCAGTTTAAACACCAAGAGGGAACATGGTTAAAAGAATAGGAACTAAAATGCCAAAAAAAATTAAGTCTCTGGTAAACTCAACTTAATCACAGGGTCAGTTTAGGGGCATTCCCTCTAATTTGATCTTTCATTTCTCTCAGATAAACAAGCCTAATTACTTCTCTCCTTCAGGATAAACTGAGGGAATTATGGTACTTAATTTAAAGCTATTGCTTCATCTTAATAGTCCCTTGGTACGAAGAGACTTCAAAATTGTAAATATCTAGACTGTCAGTAAGCCAAAGGCTTCCTCAGACTCTTAACAGCAGCAATCATTGATTCTCTTGTCATATTTCAAAAGCCAAACCAGAGATGACTAGTTTAAATTTAAGACTCCCAGTGGAATAACCTCTTTCATCTATGCTATGATCTGAGTAGCTCTGCTATTATAAGCTCCTCAAAGTAGTCTTTGTAAAAGCAAGAGTGCTTTATAAATGTCAGGTTTAACTGAAGTCTGAAGCCATACCTTTTGTTGTTGTTGTTGTTGTTATTCAGGCATTTTTCTGTTCAATTAAAAGTATTATAAAGCTTTTTTCAAAAAATATAAAGCATTATTTTTATTTCCTATGCATTTAAGCATATTTGTGTAGCAAGTATAGTTGACTGACAACTATAGAGTGTCATAGCACTGTATAAAAATATGCAATCTGCTCTCAGTAAAGGAATGGTAAAAAATTTGCCTTTATTTCCATATCCTTCACTTATATGAAAGCTTACTCAACTTATCTATCAATAAGATCTCTTTAAACACTGAAACAGCAGCTCTCCCCTCTGATTTGGCTAAAATGCAAGCCTCTATTAAGGTTCATTAGGTTTTCACCTCAACATTTTTGTGCCTCCCTCATTCTTGAAAAGGGAACCCTGCAATACAACTCTTTTTAACTTCTTTGTCTACAAAAACTTGGCAGACATTAGACAGAAGTTGTGCTGGGAGCATTCCTCTCAGACTGCCCAACACTGTGTCCTTGTTTCCCTGGGCTGCCCCTTCTGTACCATCATTTGCCTCTCATCTTTTCCTGAAGTTGTAGGATCCTGAGGAGAAACCACAGCCCATCTCCATGGAGTCCTGCACAGTAATCTAATTTAGACACCTGCCTAAATAATGGCATCATCAAAATCCTACTGCTTCTTGCAGGTATTTAGAATTAAAGTGCAGTCTTTCCTTCAATTCTGCTATATTACTGGGGATTTCATTGCAGTAGTTAACTGTATAAATACTGTAAAGAAATTAATTTAACAGCAAGTGTTACAATTACAGCCAAGCTGCAGGGAAGGATTCTTTATTCTGCTTGCTCCAAAGTCTGGATGAATGATCTTGCACAGTTGTAAAAGCTCCCCATGTTAACCTTGACCTTGGCTGGCCAGGCAGCTCACTGCAAAGTTAATTAGGGTATGTGCATATAAAGGACATCCTTTCCTAGGTGCACAATAATGAGCTCAGCAAAATAAAGAAAAACAGCTCTGCTACAAACACTCGGAAGTCAGATTCCACATGCTCACAGATCAGGCAGGTCAAAGCCAATTTGTTATGACTCACATTTGGAAATGATTCTGTACAGGTGATATTTCAGAATATCATTTCAGGGAATGTATAATACTCTCAAACCAAACAATCAACAAATCCTCAAAGTCTTGCTTAACCTTTACAAAATATTAATTTTAGGCAACAAAATGAATGGAATATTTCAGCTCAAATGATTAGGTTTTGAAAGTAATATAAAGATCTATCTAATGCAGCTTTAATCAGGTTCACAGTAACCTGCACACATAAACACTTTTATCTGCATCTAAGCAATGCTAAATGAGGCATATATTATCAAATTTTAAAAGCCATAAATTAAAGAATATTGTTAGAACTTTTTAAAAACTATGTTCCCACAGTACTGTTTATAGACTTGCCAGAACTTAAATGGTTTGTAATTGAATAAATACCTTAAAACCTGATTTTGAATTCTATAATTTGTGTGAGTTATGAAACTATTCATTTTCTTTGCACATATAATGAAGAATGTGAAGTCCCTAAGCAAACGCCAGATAATTTTAATATGTATTGAAAACATACCAAGGTTACACCATTGCTTGCACGTCTTTTCTATTTGTAGTTAAGTATAAAAGAGTCATATGCACAATCTGAAAAAACAGCAGTGTTGATAAATCCCTGGTTGTGTGTACCAGAAGAATAGCTCTTGGTCTGGTTTGGCATTTGAAGTCTGACTCCTTTTCACACGCCCCACTTTTCACACACATTCTACTGCTAATGCTCCACACAATAGTGCTAATACCAGCTGATTAGAACATGCTTCAATAGCATAATTCTCTAAAGGGAATGAATATCCTATAAGTTAAATGATGACACTAGGTTATATGAAATCCCAATTAGCTCAGCAGAAAAGAAGAAAGGCTTCAGAGATATGAAACTGTCAAAGCAGACCATTCATAAAGGGGTATGATTTCCTCTTTGCTTTTCAATCTCATTTTTAAGGCAGCTTCTTAAACTAGCATTTGCAAATACATCTGTTTCAGTACATAAAAAGGCTAATTTCATACTCAAGTGCTTGCTCACCTGATAATGTAGCAAATACATGTCAGTCTCACAACCACCAGGAATTAGGTTCCTGTTTTTAGCCTTCTGGCCATTTAGTCCTCAGAGGTTAAATCAGTGGTAATGCCATGACACTGTATTTAAATGGCTTTTCAACGAAGACCAAAGTTATTTTTCACATAATAAAGTGAACCTTCATAAGAGATTAATTTCTATTAGTTAAGGGAAACTTTGTCTAGGGACTGCTCTTTTATAACAATGCTTGCTGTTTGCAAGCTGTCTACCATTTTACAGTGTATTTCTGTATTTTGAGAAGCTCTCCCGACGTTTGCAGTCTCCTGTTCTTTGTAAGACATTGCTTCTGAGTCTGAAGAACACTTTGGGTTGGACTGTGCCTGTAGATCCAGAGGCAGGACAACACTGGCTGAATGAACAGTGCTCTGTCATCTCCTCGGTCTCTCTGCAGTTCTGCAGCCCAGGCAGTGAACTGAGACTGGAGCAGATGGATGGAAAAGCCACCCAACATGTCCTTCACAGCCCTGTGGAAGCCACCTGGAAGTTACCATGTCACTTATGACTGTACTACCTGCTCAGACTCACTTTACAACAGGTGCTAGAGGAGGTAATCTCTTTCACAAAGACTTGTTGAAGAGCTGAATTTACAGCTTTATTATGAAGAATGCTGTGTGTGTTGTAGGTGAGTGTAAAAATACATGGAAAGCAAGAGCCTAAACACTGACCTGGACCCACTGCTCTCCCATCTTTGGGAGATGAAGCTTTTGAACTGAATGTTGTAAACTGAACTGGCAATTGCCTCACTGTGCCTTCTCCTTCTCATCACAGTCAAGCTGTTCAAAACTGCAGCACTTGCAAAACAGAAACTGGACTTACTTCACATATACTGCTCTAAAACCAAGAGTTTTAGAAGCAGCAGTAATTTTTTGAAGAAGTGGTAATCTGAAGCCACTTCCATAACAATTGTTCTCACAGAGAATGCCAGCAACAAATTAGAGGAAGTCAAGGCAAAAGAAGGGGCACACAAGAATCTCTGGCTGCAACTGATTCTGCTACTTCTTTGTTTAATCATAATTCCAAGTGTCGGAAGTGGGTGTAGCAGGAAAAGCAAATAACAAGAAGCTGAATGATAGACTAAAGGCCTTTTTAATTTGGACTTAAAGTTTAACCATACTACCACGGAAAATGCTGTGGCACTCTTATTTATTTTGATGCAAATTTTCCCAGCATATGGTTAGGAAAATTATTATTTTTAGCATAACAATGAGGGATGGCTACAGCAGCCTTACAATTTTTTGTTGTGATGGAATTCTGTTTTCCCTCTGAGAGGATAATTTTCTGTATGGTCACACCCTATACCGAGAAGCAAGAAATAAAAAGGAACAGAAAAGGAAAAGGGAAAAAGGAAAAGTGAAGAAAAATCACCTAAAACTGCTATTATATTTCTTTAGGTCCAGTGCACAACACAACTACAAAATCACTAACGGGAAATATGCAATGAAAAGGTACCTGTATGTTTAAAGGATCTGTCAGATGCTTTTGAAGTCAGGGAGCACTACTACAAAACAGGGCTTTTCTGGTGGGCTCAGCAGAAGGAAAGCACCATCTAAAAGTGAATGAATGACTCTTGTCTTGTTTGCAAGTGCCTTCCATGAATACCATGATCACAGAAGGTGCAACACCACTTTTAAATAGAAGTGCTATACTGTGTCTCTCCTGAAACTTGGACTAAAATCTCTGGAAAATAAAATGCATCCTTTCAACATGAAACAGCATGTTCAGATGCATCTGTCTGCCTGAGTTTTGAGATGCTATTAAGATTGAAACAGGTCACTTCCCCTGCTCAAGGATAATGGTAACAGTGTGGCTGCAATTTAGCCCTGACACAAGTTCCCAGTGGAATTGTATCTGTATCAGCTCTAACGTGGATGTAACCTGCTTTCAGTCAGAGCACGACTTCATTTTAAATGGATTGTTAGCCCATAACTGTGGCAGTAAATCTTAGAGAAAAACTAAGCTACAATCACCACATGCTTTCCCCCCAATATTCATGTTTTTCACTTGCTCTCATTTATACATCAATGTACAAGGCAAACTCAGTCTAACTGTGATCAGTGACACCCTCTCTATAAACTCTGCATTGGCAAGTACTGCAGAGCAGTGAGAATCACAGAATACCAGGTTAGAAGGGGACCTTTACCTGGCCCAACCCAGGCTGACAACACTCTGAAAGAGGCCACTTTGAAAAGAGAGATTGTTGCTACTGTAGAGAAAACTGTAGAAAAAGCTGCACAGAACAACAGTGAGTTCACACACTCCCAAAGCTGCTGATCAGTGAAACTGTCAAACCCAGCTTTTGTTCGTGTAAACAGAGGAAGACTGTTCCTATAACAAACTTGCCCCAATGTGCCCTGCAGGGATTCATGTTGCAATTCTTCATCAATTCCTGCCAGGCATTATCCTGCCAGCTTGAAATCCTATAGGAGGAGAAATCTGCATAAAGAAATGTTCAGGAAAGAGAAAGTGCAATGGCTCATCTTTCTTCATGCCATACATGCCAGAGCACTAAGAAAGCATTTTGTAAACATGTAATTGGTAATAAACTGGAATTTTTTTTTTTTTTTTTTAATTTGCTGGCCGTAATATGTACAAGGGGCTGGATTCAAAGCCTTTCTGAAGGTGGCTTGAACGACTTCTTAGTCACTTCTCAGTTGCTGTGTGGCACTGCAGGAATAATCAAAGAAGTTGGGAGTACTCTCAGGAGGAAGCTTTGAGGAAGTATCAGTAAGGTTTTGAACAAAGACAGGGGCTCAAGATGTTAGGATAGTTATGCTACTCATTTTCCTAAAACATGTTTGTTATTTAGGTTTTAAGGATAAACTTGCTATGGCAGATGCAACTATATACTAAGAAAATGCATATTTATTCTCTCATGCATTTCAATTACTTGGAAAGTAAACATTCCTGTTTTCACATGCACATGTGCATCCACACAGCTCTGCATTTCTCCGCTGTCTGAGTCCACTCTGCTTTGGGAAACACCACGTGGCTTGGGAGAAAGAGACTGAAAGGGAATTGCCAAAGTCAGCCCAGCTCCAGTGATAATTGCCTGTGCCATTAACCTTACAACAATGGCAGGTTATTTTTACATTAAGCTCATTGAAGGAATTAGAGTGAAAAGTATGCAATTCCTGTTCATACTTTCAGAACATTTCAAGACAGGGGTTTTTTTCTCCCCTAAAGTCATTCAAGCACAGCATCTATCCAGAAAGGAATCTCAACTCAGGCTGTCCTAATCAAACCTTTATGGGAAATTCCAAAAGACAGTTTGCAATGACAGCACTTACAGTTATATATTCCACTGCATTGTATAGACATGTTTACTTTGACAGAAGCAACAACCAAAATTTCCACCACTGTTCATCTTAGTGGTCAATGGCTCAGAGTCCCAACAGGGATCAGTGACAAATGGGGTCTCTCAGGGGTCTGTATTTGGACCAGTTTTATTTAATATCCTCATTAATGACATAGACAAAGGGATTGAGTGCACCCTCAGCAAGTTTGCAGATGACACCAAGCTGAGTGGTGCAGTTGAAAAATATGAGGGATGGGACTATCCAGAGGGACCTGGACAAGCTGAAGAAGTGGGACCATGGCAATCTCATGTGGTTTAACAACACCAAGTGCTGGTGCTGCACCTGTGTCCAGGCAACCCCCAATATCAGCACAGGCTGGGGTGAAGAGATCAAGGGAGCCCAGACAAGAAGGACTCAGGGGTCCTGGTGAGTGAGGGGCTGGACATGACCCAGCCACGTGCCCTTGCAGCCCCAAAAGCCAAACGTGTCCTGGGCTGCATCCAGAACACTGTGGGCACCAGGGGAGGGAGGGGATTCTGCCCCTGTGCTCTGGTGAGACCCCACCTGCAGTGCTGCATCCAGCCCTGGGGCCTCCAGCACAGCACCCACCAGCAGAGTGAGAGCCCAGAGGAGACCACCAAGATGATCAGAGGGATGGAGCACCTCTCCCATGAGAAAAAGCAGGGAGAATCAGGATTGTTCAGCCTGGAAAAGAGAAAGCATCAGGGTGACCGAATTGCAACCTTGCAGCTCCTGCAGGGACCCGTCAAGAAAGCAGGAGAAAGAGCATGGAGTGACAGGACAAGGGGAAATGGCTTCAAACTGGAAGAAAGTAGGTTTAGGCTATATATTGAGAAGAAATTCTTTACTGGGAGGGTGGTTGGGCACCAGCACATTTTGCCCAGAGAAGCTGTGGATGCCCCACCCCTGAGGTGTTCAGACTGGCTGGGACATTGAACAACCTGGTCTAGGAAGGTGCCCCTGTTCACACCAGGGGGGTTGGATCTAGAATAATCTCTAAGGTCCCTTCCAACCTAAACCATTATGTAATTCTATGATCTTCAAATGCATATCAAAATGTAACCTCTAAAAACAAGTATTTTCTGGTCTCTTAGTCGATTGCAGTTCATAGGATGCAGAGACAATTAACAAGAATATCCAAACACTTGCCTTGGAACAACCCTTGCCCTAGAGAAGCTGCAAGCTGTAACGCTCCCTATCCACCTTACACGAAGAGCAAGAGGTTGACATGTGAATAAATTAGTGTCTGACAACTCCTTTTAGTCCTAAACACATGCCATCATCTCATTCTGTAAATGCCATCTTGCAAACTGTTTCTTCTCCCACCAGGCCCTGTGCAAAGAAATTACTGCTAGGATTGCAGGAAACCATGTATGGCATTTAACCTCGGGAGAATATAGAGGAAAGGGTAGATCAGTAACTTCATAATACTTACACAGAAAATGAAAAGCAAGCACAGCAACTGAGCATTTCCAAAAATATTCACCAATGGCAAAGCCACCACAGCCATCAGATTTTTATTGTCCAAAATGCTACATATATGTCTGTGGAACTGTGTGGGATGTGGTGATGTAAATGTGGAAAAGAAGGAGAGGAAGAGGAAAGGAGAAGAGCAGGAGACGAGCCCATCTAAATTTTCTACTTTGTCTGCACTGGAATACTTAAATTAATAAAAATGCTTGTGCATGACTCAGGAAAATAATGGATGGATTGGTTACTTCCAAACATATGAACTGATATTTGTTATCCCAAATTAAAAGGAGAAAAGGAAGTCTAATGCTTTTCACTGTGTTCAGTGGACTGGGATAGATCCATCCCTTCCTTTCCTGACTTTTGAGCTTTTGCTACTTCTTATGTAAGTGGAAAAGGCAGTTACATTGAAATATCATTCCCACCCAAGTTCAAGACCCAATACCTGAAAGTTTGCCAATTTTTTTTTTTTTTTGTGTGTATCACTAGAAAATAGTACTGCACTATTTTCCAAGATTGGTCTGCCACTCCTATGTACTTTTCTCCATCCAAATATTTTCTCAGAACATCTTTTTTGTGATATTTTTACATCTTTCAGAGTGGGGAAAGTTTATTACACAGACAACTAGCTCAGGCCATGTCAAAATGCACAATTTATTTCCCAAGTATAAATAGTGCTGCTATTGTTTGCAGTTGAAGACATAAATAATGAAAAAAAGCTCTACTAAGTATGCACAAAGTTTGATCCCCTATGCCCAAAACAGTTTAAATTTTCATAAATCAAAGCAAATATATTTTTGTTATCAGAGTTGTTGGAAAAAAGTTTCCTTTAAACTGCTCAGGATTAGCTTCACTATCTATCTGTATAAAATATCAGCAGGGAGAAGGTGCAGGTGTTACTAGAAATGCTCATGCTTATGATCCAGATAGGCAGTTTTTCCCTCAGGTCAACATTGGATAGGGCAGCAAGGTTCTGCTTTCAATCAGGTAAAGGAAAAAGTATCTTGGAAATGCATGGCCATGCAAAAGCAATCCATGTCTGGGTGTCCATGCAGTGGTGTGAATGCAATCTATTGGCAGGCCATTTTTAAAAAATCTTACCCTTAGTATTTTCCTGAAATCTTAAGTGCTTTATACAGTTGTCCCACGCCATTAAACAGTGACAATGTTGCAGCCTAGAGGTAGCTTCTTTTCAGTGATGGGTGAACTGATTTTTCTGGTTTTTCCCTGTATAATTCATAAGTTAGCATGACCAGAGTGTTGAATTGCAAAAGTAGGACATCTGTCACCATGGGGAAGCAGTGGGGGAGTACACTGTGTGCTTCTGACAGCTGTGGGCTTGTTTGTGGTCACTAGAAAGGTGCCTACTTGATCTTTTTTCTACTTTAGCATTCCAGACATTGGGCTGTGTCATCTTTCAAATTTCTTCTATAGAATATAACCTTCATGATTTCCAGCTAGTCATATTCCTTTCCCAGCTTGGCCACTGGATCCTTCCTTTGAGTTCCTGGGACTCACCTAAGCACACTGAACCCCCTCACAGCCATTCTTGTCTAGCAGATAATGCAACATCTCAAGTTACACAACCACTGCAGAGAACAGGAGCTGCCTTAATTGATTTTTTGTAAAAGGATGAATTCCAAGTTTGCTGCTAGTACAGGCAAAGATGGGCCGAGCTGCAGTGTCACAAGTACAAAGGCATGAAGGAAAGCATCACATGGGACAATCAGACACAGCTGCCCAGGTGAAATGAAATGGAATTAGGCAGATTTATTTCAGTAAATCCTTACCACAGGAATATCCTGCTACTTACGTTAGCTTTCTCTGATTTCTCAGTGCAATCAACAGAAGCAGCTATGCAAATTTTATTAATGACACATCTTTTCAGTCTCTTTTGACGTTTGTGTCTTATTACTGCCAACTGCTTTCTGCCTCTGCAAATGCAGTGGGAAATCATGAATATAAGTATTTTTCCCTCTCTAGGACGTCCGTGTTTGTTTACAGTTCAGAAGTACTGCTGCATTCACTGGCAGGGGCACAGTGTTACACAAGTATGAGGATCAGGAGACTCCAGCCCAGGAAACAGTTGCTTCCTCAGCTGCTGAGGCAGCTCCATTTGTGGCCACACACGGTAACACAGACTACTGATCTGCTCTGTGAGCGAGCCAGAGTGTGTTGTGGCTTACCTGAGTCAGCTGCTCAGGATGTGCTCGGGAGTCTGCAGAGATTTGCCCCATTCTCTGGCACAGAAACCCACCAGAGCCTGCCTGTCAAAGTGTCACAGGGCGTCAGAGCAGGGCTCAGGTCCGGGGGTGGCAGCAGCAGGGGCAGACACACGGACAGGCAGCACGGCCATGGCAGGGCACGGACACACGGCCATGGCAGGGCAAGGACACACAGCCATGGCAGGGCATGGATAGACACACACAGCAGGGCACAGACACACAGACACGGCTGGGTACGGACACACGGCAATGGCCAGGAATGGACAGGCACACAGACATGGCCGGGTATGGACACACAGCCATGGCAAGGCACAGACAAATGGCCATGGCAGGGCATGGGCAGACACACAGCCATTGGCAGGGCACAGACAGACACATGGCCATGGCAGGGCATGGACAGACACACAGCCATTGGCAGGGCACACACAGACACACGGCCATGGGCAGGGCACAAACAGACACACGGCCATGGCAGGGCACAGACGGACACACGGCGGATCCCGGCCGGCTCTCCCCCAGCGGAGCAGGCGGGGAACGCGCTGCAGGGGCAGCCGGGCCGCGAGCAGGGGCAGGACTAGGAGGGGCTTCAAGGACCTGCCCTCACCCCCAGGCTGGACACCTGGCATGGCCTCAAAACCTCCCAGTGTCCCGAGCAGGAGGAGAAATTTCAGCCTGGGGACTTTGTGTACTGCAGCTTCCAAGACTCTGTATCCTTGGGCACCATTTCACCCTTACTATTTAAAGTGAGAAATATGTAATATTCCAGCTACATATCAGGCAACCATCTTCCACAGCAACATTTCAACTCCTCATTTGGGAGAGGAAGTCCTGTGAACCTCTATGTTTTTATATTCCATTTTTTTCCAGGAAGTGTTTTTGCCTATGTCTATTTTTCATCAATAACAAAATATACACTTCAACAATTCAGCAACAACAAATTTCTCCCACTGCCGGAACTCAACTTGGAATCAAATCTTGATGTCAGTGAAAGGCAAGGAGCTTGTCCATACCCCAACATGCATAAAGATGTTTCAATTTTTTATACTCTACCAGCTGTGTAGCTTCTTTGCTACTATTATCCACGCTTTTAATACTATCTTGTAAGACACCTTCTCCATTTCTGTAGGATTCTTGGCCCCTTAGAAGACCCAAGATAGGAACCAGAAACACCCAGGATTAAAGAATACACATCAAAAACTGGAAAATTCTTTCAACATTCAGAAAATCAGCCGAGGTGTAAAGAATTTCTTGATGATGCTGCTTATTTTCCAAAATAATTATATACCTCCCCATAGGGGAATCTTAATTGCTCTGCCTACACTAAACTAAAAGCCCTTTTACTTTATGTAGTCCATGTCTGAGGGAAGCACACTATCCCAGAGAGATGCATTTTTTCCATGTACTCTAATGCAGTTGTTCACTAAGAGCATCACTCAGCTTCTCAGTCTGTGACCTCTTATCATGTTCTCCCTCTCTTCAAAATATTCTAGGCTGGAAGTCTGAAGGCAACCATTCTATAATCTTGTTTACTGTTAAATTAAAACAGCAGGTGATAAAAAATTATTTAATGTCACTTTTAAGGGAAGATTTTTTCTCTGTGCTTTAATAGCCTGTGAGCTACTACAAGGAATATTTTTGTAATTTAACTACAATTCATGTTACATCATTCACATGAGGGAGTTCAACTCACGTACTTCAGTCCAGTATACTCAAAAAACCAGCAATCAAATACAAGCTTGCCCTACACATCTTTTCTGTACATCTGCCTGGATTCTGAATGTGCAGGAATGCAGCAAACCCAGGCAGATTGGTCCTGAGGAAGCAAAATGTGTTCAGCTGTTACTAAAAGCTTACTGCAGAGCTCAAGGTACCTACAGCAGGTCTCAGTAAAGGTTCTCAAGCAGTCAAAATCACTGAGGTGTTTTGGTGCAGGGAGAGCCTCACCAGGATACAGCAGCAGAGTAACTGGTCCTTCTATGCCAAAGCAGCATGAGGGAAACTGGACAGTCACATGGATTGTAGAGTCCAGACCCTGAGTGGTACCTTTGTGTATGGAACAGCCTGTTAAGTATTTTTAGCAAAACACTAATTTTAGGCATTAATGTAAGTCAACCATTCAAATTATTTGCTACAGTCACAGTTTGCCTTAAGATACAACACTTGGGTTTTTTCAGTAATATGGAAAAGGTACATGCAAGTGATTTAATTACCTTACCATACAGTTTCATATTTCACATACTTTTACACCTCATCAACTGTAGCAATATTTAAACATAATTTTGTTAGTATTCTAAACTTCTCCAAGTTTCTGTTTTAGGGAAATACATAGAAACAAAGAACTATTTTAACCTGAAAGTTGAGAGAATGTTCCTTTTCCCTATCAAGTACTGACTAGCTACATGTTTATCACCCACAGTAAACCAACAGACCAGAATGGGTTTTTTAGTCAATGAACCATGAAGTCTAAATAGAACTTGCTGTTTTAGGCTGTTAAGTCTGACCACAGAAAATGACATTTAAATAACCAGAGAATCATAGAATTAGAGGCTGTAAGAGATGTCAAAAGACCATCTAGGTCATTGGGGCTTGATTGACAGCCTGAAGGACAATTCACCCAAGTACAGGTCCCTTCCTTTTTCCCAAGAAGCCACCAGGAGCAAGCTGTGAGTCACAGGAATTGTTCAGGAGGTGCTGCCCTGCTCAGCACCATCTTTGCAGGGGTCTAATATCCCTTACTAGATGACAACAAATGACCTGGCAAGACTGTACCTGATCTTGTAAGAATCAGGTAAGACTGGAGAGCAAAATCTTGCTTTTATTTCATTAAAGTGTTCCATATGATTTAGTTCACTCTCCCCCAGTGTGTCCAGATAAACAGAACTAAACCTCCCATAGATGTTTTTCAGACTTGTTTTGAAAAGTCTCCAGAACCCAGTACACGCATGTGTACCTCAGCACAAACCACAGTTCATGACTTTGCTTAAATGTGATAGGGAGATTGAAGACAAAATGATGGATTTTGCGCTGACCTGTGTCTGTCACTTTCTCTGCAAACAAAGCACTTTGTGTCTCTGACCCTACAGCCAGTGGTCCTGGGGAACAATGGGTGCTTGTTATGTTTCAGCAGGTTTTCACCTATTTGAAAGCTGATGTTTCTTTTCTTCCCTTTTCTAGCTTTAGCAAACTCCATCTGGCTATTTTTTGTAAACGTTCCAGATTTGCTGTACATTAAGTTTTCAATGTTTCCACCCTAAGAGCAGAGTCAAAAAGCAAGTGCCTTACTCCTGGCCTCAGAGGAGATCACATTAATACATCTGATATTGACAAGCCTATGAATATATTGCAGAACAATGTTTGCTTTTTTTGAATTAGCATCACAGTGTTGACACACTCAGCTTGCAGCCCTTCACAATTCCCCATTCATCTCTTGCATTACTGCTGCCAAGCAGTTATTCTTCATTTAATGTTTTGCATCTGCTTTATCCTTTGTCTGTTTCTGTGTTCACTGAATTAGATATTATTGATCTCAGGTTATTTCTTTAATGAATTCTGAATTCCAACCTGCCTCTCAAAGGATTTAGAAGCAGTTTCAGGTTGTTATCATCCAGATGTTTTATGAGCATATTCACTGCTCCCTTAAACTGTGCATGAAAACTGTCCCCACTGGGATGGAAGGACTTGCTGAACCTCATCTGAACCAACTCCCCTTTCTGGCAGCAAAACACCGGTAAGTGAATGCTGAGCATGTTTATTTGAACAGTTTTACAGTGGACTTCTATTTTTACCTCATTAGATTGCTAATAAGAATGCTACACAGAGTTGGGTTCAAAGCCTCACTAAAGCCAGACATGTAACAGCACTTGGACTGTCTCTCATCTACTAGGCTACTTAACTACTGAAAAAAGCAAGGAACTTGCCCTGATACTTGTACATCACAAAGAACATTGAATGTTTTTACCTCCTTACTCTTCTCAAGATGGTTCTTTAACAGTTTGGTCTTGTATCCTGCAGATGCTAATGAAACTCTTTTGCCTAGGATTCCTCAGCTCTCCTTTTCCTCCTGCCTAAAAAGAGATACAGCATCATGTGCATCTCCAGACCACTGGGACCTCTCCCCACCATCCTCTGTGGGTTTTCAAAGATAATTGCTAATGCTTCAGAAATTGCTTCAGCTACTTCTGTAAGTAGTCTAGGATGAGTTCCATCAGAAACTGCCAACTTGAATATGTCCAATTTATCTAGACACAGTTTAACTCGTTCTCCTCCTGCTTAAACTGCCTTTTTTTCTCTGCTAAAATCCTGCAGCCCTCTCTGGGTCTGTCATCTGTGCTGGTGGTGATGACTAAAGCTAAGTTAAAATCCATGTAATAATAACTGAAATGTCTGCCTGTTAGATTTTAAATTTGTCTTAAAATAAGTATTGAATAATTCCAAGCAGAACAATTAACTCTCTGAATTGGCATCTACCACAGTATTTTCTAAACAAATAAATTTCAAAATTATTTTAAAAGCTTTTCCTGCTTTCTTTCAAAGTATCTATTTATAACTTCCAACTACTGAGAGACATGGAGGTTAAACCATGGTTAAATCCTCTCATTTACACAGTGATATATACTTAATTATAACACAGCACTTTTACTGTTGAGTGTCATTTCCACCAACAAATCACGAGAGAAGCAGCACACTGTCACCAGTTTTTAATTTCTTTAGCTATGTACTATTTAATTAGTTGCAATTCTCATTTTAAGTTATTATATATTGTAGACTTATCTAGCTAAAGCCTTTTAAGTATTTTGCCAAATTAGTGGATATGGTGATTTCTCCCCTGCCCCCACCATTGTGGCACCTCTCTGCAGCCTGCAGCACACATTACCAGCCTTCCTTTGGCTAACTCTGTATTTTTTTCCAAAGAGAACCACACTTCACAGCTCTTTATTTTGAATTGTTAAAGCACATAGGGTATGTAAGTCACACATAAAAAATGCTAAAGGCAAACTCAAGTCTGTACACCCTTTGCCTATTTTGGCCCAGATACATAAGAGCAAAGAGTTTGTATCAAATGTGCTTTCTCATTTTAACAGCATTTCTGTTGGTATTTTGAGCAACTATTCATATCCTTTTGAAAGAAATGCTTTTCACCCATATTCACTGTTGGTTTGCAAACTGTTAACAAGTGTGAGGTCCCAGGGCCTAACTCTATAGCTAGAATTCTGACAAAATAAAAAATCTCTAGGACTGCTTTAGTGTTCTAATTAAATGTGCCATTAATTTAAAAAATATTTATTTCAACTTTTACTTGCCAAACCATGAAACCCATGGTAAAAAAGAAAAAATACTTGAGTTGCTCAGGTGTTCCAAATTTTTCTTTTTTAGCAATGAAAAATACCTACTGAAGGTGCTTGCGCACTGAGCTGATAAACAATAGCTAAAAACCACATGAAAGTTCATGTGTTCCTTTCTCTCCTTCTGCTGATCTCCCTGGAATCAGAAAAAAAAGATAAAAATGGATAGAAAGAATAAGAGCCAATATGAAAAAAGCCTAATGGATTTATAAAAGCTATGTGAATTCATATACAATTGTGTGTATTTTAAGATTTCTTGACACCTGGGCATAGCAACTGACAGAGAGTACAAACCTGAACCCGAATTATTGTTACCTCATTTGAGGAACGGAACCAACCGGCCCAAACTTCTTCAACAGAGCAGCTTTACCAACGAGCCTCTTCTCCAGAGAGGCAGCTGCAGTTTCTCTTTTGCTTTCTCATCCCCCCGAGTTTGCAGGAATTGACTTCTGAGCCGAGTTTGTGCTGATTTCTAAAGGCAGGGCAGCGCAGGGATCACCTGGGAGGCGCGGTCAGGGCGCAGCGTCAGCAGCTCGCTGCCAGCCCCCAGAGTGCTGAGCCAGCAGGCCCCAGCTGTCCCTCATCACTGCAGGGTCTGTTTGCCTTCAGCAAACATGCTGTGCATCCACATGTGTCAAAACCTCTCTCAGAGCACAGCCTGGACTTCAACAAGGGAGAGCTCTGGGCAAGCATCTTTCAGGAGTATTTCATGTTTTATTTATCAATGCGCTGCTTTAGAAATCATTTCCCATCACGCAGCGCTCAGAAGCAAGAGGGGAGGGATGCACCCATCTATCTTACCTGCTGCCTCTCCACAATGGAAGGAGCCAAAGTGAAGATGCCAAAATGGCATGGAAACTCTCATTCTGTGGCAGATGGGCTATCACTTACCTGCAGCATAAATGCTGATGATGTGTAAGGACTTGGAGAGCTACAGAATTCTCTTCTTTTTTTTTCTGCTGCTCCCAGCAGCAAAATTGCATTAGAAGAAATGTCAAATGTATTTAACCATTTCATGGTATGACCACCTCTTTAGAAATTTAAGTCCATATTACTGGCTAATAAATGAGAAATCCTGAAAATATAAAGAGATTACGCATTATCCAGAGAAGTCTCCTGAGGAAGCTGAGAGAGATTATAGACACAAGAAGAGTCAAAGCATATGATGGCATCCATGACAAATTCTATATCAAATTTATGTTTTCACACAACTTCATTGAAAAACATTAAGCAAGGGAGACTTCTAAAGGGAGGGGAGACTTAACTTTCCTTTGCAATTACAGTGCACTAAGTAAAAGGTAAGTGCCAAAATAGAGATTTGCTTCATGTTGTGTTTAATTTTGAAGAGTTCCTACCACTATTCCTGTGCTGAGAGTAGTAAATGGAACATGCAACATGGAAACATCTGACATACTCCTCAGACATGCACCTTCTTTGTGCTGTTAATGAAATCTTTTACACCACTCCACATACAAATAAGTTCGATTCTGACTTTCAGCTGTTTAGGAATAGAACAAAGGTGCTCAGTCAGCACCCTGAACAAAACAAACAAGTATTCCTTAGACTGTGCAATTTCCCACAGGCTCTGGCCAAAATTGCTTTCAAAAAGACGTTTACTCAATTCAAAAACAGGAGTGTTTTGTAGTGAGGGATAAAACTATATCCCCATCTACTGTATGTACACTGAAGCAGTTATTCTGCCATCTGGAGGATCTTCCTAATGTTTCAGAAAATCTCAATCCAAACATAGTCCACTTTGGACAATGTTTTTTAATTATATAGTAATAAATATTCCATAGAATAGACATAAATCATCAAGAATTAAATCTAAAGGGTGCATTTGTAAAGCCTCAAAATAAAAAAACCCTCTCAAAATAAAAAACCAGGTTCGCTGCTCTTACTTTGGTTTTTTTTCCGTGGTTTTTTTTTTTTTTCTAAAGCATTTTCTTTAGCATACAGATCCCTGGCCCAGAGATCCAGCAGCATCCTGGAAGGCTCTCTTGTTGTCCTGGTGAACAACTGCTTGCCTGTTTCCTTCCTTTGCTTTGTTTATCTTTTATATTTAACTCAGTAAACTCTCCAGGGCAGGCGCTGCCTCCTACCCACAGCCACACAATTACAGCTCTGAGCACAACCAGAAGCTCTCACCAGCTGAGGTCTCCCAGTGCCAGCCCTGCAAATACCAGCAAGCAGAAGCTGGAAGCTGCTCCATGGCACTGCACCACTTGGGTTCACAATTTTTCCTTCACATACAGCTAATTTTCAGTCTCTGAAGAAGGATTTTGCTATGGACACAAGAAATTGGATTCATACAAACGAAGAGAGCTTGGCTTCTCCATTTCTCTGTCTCACACTGATTTTGATGTAGTTTTTCCTGAGCTACTGATAGGGAGGGCTGAAGGAGAAGAGGATAAACTCCTTGTCTTTATTCAGTATAAAGATGGCTGATAGGTAATGAAGTCACTTTCAGAAAGTGTTCTGAGATCTACTTCATAGCTTTTTCTTCTACTGGCAAAAAAGCAGCAAAGGCTGCAAATGTTACCACTGAGCCACTGTAGAAACAGGGTAGTCTTATTTCTTCCTCTTTCTCAATTAAAACTACAGAGTAATTCCACAAGAGGGGCAATTAATTGAAAGAGAAATGATAGGGACAATGCTTTGAGAGAATGCTGCAGATATTAGCTAATTTTTATTTCAGACTAGTGCAGTGCAAGGTAGGGTTGTTCTGACATGATACTTGGAAGTCTCCTCTGAAATAACCATATTAAAAATGGTTCCCAAAAATCAAATAAGAAGTGCAGGAGTTCTTTCTCAAGGATTTTATATTTAAAAGTAAGCATACTGAAAGAACGACATGCAATTTCAGAAATTGTTAAAGAGGTTTACCTAACATATATTAACTGCCATTTTTATATGACAGGAATGTACATTATGCTTTCTGTATGAGATTGGAAATAATAATGCTTCATGCTAGACCATGACCGTGGAAATAGCAAATACATGTCTAAAAACCTCTGGTTGTCTGTGTGAATACAAAACAGCGAGGTGTCTGCAATCTGAATAAAGTGCTTCAACTCAAGAGATTAAAATCATGAGAATAAAAAAAAGAAAGACATCAGTAAATCATTTTGCTTGACCTCTTATAACTTAGAAACCATTATCAGCATAACGTTTTTTCCCACTTGCCTGTGCAATTGTGACTCTATCACAGATCCTGAACAAACTCTCTTATAATACTCCTCGAATTCTACTAACGGTTCTGGAAATTTAACTTGTCCCCTTGCATTTTTGTATCCTAGAAATGGATTTTTACACTGAAGATTCAAATATCTGGATCCCCCATACCCATACAATCTCACTGCCAGCCAGGAGAACTGGGCATAAGCCAGTAGCCATGGTAGTACTAACCTATCAACACTTACAATGAAAACCAAAATCCAAAACAGCAGCATTAGGTGAAATTGCTAATCCTGGAAACTGGTCTTAGACATCAGCTGTACAAAGTAGTGGAAAGGTCCTTTATATTTCAAAGATAAGCCTTATTTATTTCTACAAAGGTGTCCAGAGATTACAACTATGATTAAATTAAGCCACAACATCAGTTTTATCATTTGCTTTAAAGCTTCAAATGCAATAAAAAATCTCAATCAAAATCTAAAGAATATAAAATAATTTTTGTAATTGAACTTCCTGCAATTTATTCTCTTATACAAAGAGACATGCCATGACTTAAAATTAAAGTTTCCACTTCAGAAATCACCCTGAAATACAAACTGCAAGATATTAATGGAACACAGGATATTTACTCTGCTCGTGGAATCAACTTGTTGCTAAATGTTAGAGGAAATGTGTACCATTATTCCCTGTGACTCCACCCTTCCCTGTGGGAATAATAAAAGGAAACCCAAAAAATCACCTTTCTACTTTCGCTTGATTTTACTTTTCCTTACCAGGATTCTTTCTGGCAGGCTGGTAACAACAATTTCATCATTCCAAGAGCCATTGCTGGTGCAGAAATTTGTTGACATGCAGCTGTCATTCCATGGAAAGTCTTGTAAGCACACCCCAGCTTGGAACACCCAGGCCTGCCCAGCTCCTCAGCTCCTTAACAAAGCTCAGTGAGCAACTGCAGCACTGAGAGAGTGAGAATGCCAGGAATCTCTGGTATTTCATGCTTTGCATAATGGTTCAGCTTAAAGACAGCCTTCAATGTAATTGTTTTTAAATGGGATTTCTATCATTGTTTTATCTTTCAAATGGATAAAGACTTACTGCAAGCAAGTACTTTCTAGCATTTTTTCAGGAGACACTTTGCACTGAACCACCTGAAGCCAATCGTACCATAGAGAAAGATCATTTTTTTTCTTCTGTGTTTTCTTTTAAGTTAGTCCTTTTCTTTTCTCCATACAGTTATGATCAGGGCTCCTTTTTGAAAAGTGTGTCCTTCTGTTCTTCAGTCTGTTTAATCACTTCTCAATATTTCAGAGTTATTGCTGTGAGCACTATTTTATTACCTTTCTAATTTTAGGGTCTGTTTCTCTGTATCATCTCATTTCAAAAAAAAATATTTTCTTAGCTCTTGGTTATCTTCTTGCTTTTGGAAAAATCTTTCCTCAGTATGCCACACACATCTCATGCCTTATACTTCCTGAGTATTTCACTCAACTTCAATGAAATTAGGGATTAAATAGTTAAGTTGATAAAATATCATAGGGCAAAAGATACCGATCACATCATCAGCAAGATCTTTGCTTCATATGCTCAAATGACCCAGAAAAAAAGTCATGCATTACTGAGTTATCAACTGACAGATCCAACAGAAACTACTTTTAAGGGTGGCATCTTGCCTTTTGGCAAGAATTTTAATTTTTCACTCCATGTGCATTAGCAATAAATATGTGGGACGATTAAAAGTAGATCAAAAAGTAGAAACAAAAGTAGAAACAAAAGTAGAAAAGCTCACTAAGCACTAGTCTAACTGCTCCCAGGAACCTAAAAGGAATCTTTTTCATGGAGTATGTTTCAGTGTTGAAAATAAACAGAATACCTTTACTTCCTTGACTAGTTTTACACATTTTATACCTCGCCACAAACTCACCCAGAGAGGATGGATTTCACAACTATCTGCAGCTTGTCACCTAACGAATTTACTTGGGAAAAAATAATGTCGTGAAAAAACACACTTGGACTCAGACACAAAATAAAATAAACAAAATTCTTGAAACTTTTAAAATTTCCATTTGGTGGTTGTTTAGTTGTACTAATATGTAACACAGGCATAAGCTAAATTTTAGTTTCGCTGTTCAGAGCTCTTCTGAGAGTACAAATCTGGCGTATCTTTAAATATGACTGTAGTCAGAACTACTTGTGTAAAGGGGGCAGTATATGCCCTTAAACACAACCATCATAGACTCCCTGATTTTACATGAAGTATAAACCAAATATTACATCAGTCTGCTGCATCCACTTGTCCCCTCTTTTTTTAAAAAGAAAATCTAAATGGAGTTGGCATATATCACAAAATGTTTACAGCCTTTGTGGGTCCCAATGGCATGTTCTTCTACCAGGGCTCATTCTGTCATATCTAGAAACTTTATTTTTAGCCAATGGCAAGTTATTTTGGTTTAAAAGACTAGTCTTGGTACCAGTACTTCACTTTTATGTTGCCAAGTTTAGATACTGTTACTTAACAGAAACTGCCTTGGTATCCTAAGGACAGCACCAGTCCATCAGCAGTACTGTCAGCAAACCCATCTCTGCTGCAGCAAGGAAATACCCACGGACACATTAAGGGAGCTTGTTCCTCCATTTCCCAGGAGAGACAGACAAACTTCCTCCTGCCTTCTTGTGCTGTAGTTCACTGGCTTTTATTTCTACTCCATTTCAGAGCAGGAGCTACTCACTTACTGAGTTAGTCTAGCAGAACAAAGGAACCAAGTGTTAAATTAGGAGTATAAAGCCCCTAATTTCTCTCAAGATTTAAATTTCCATTCCCAAAAGAGAGATGAAATTTCCAACTCAGCAGCTAATGCAGCAATAATTGAGTGAATGTTCTGTGTGTTGATTACTTCACAGATAGCAAAGAGCCTATGCAGGTGGCTAAATTTAGTGATCAATAGTGAATACAGATATTTCAGATTAATGGATTGACTCCTTAGTGGACGGTTACTGTCACCAGCACAGCACTCACACCTTGGCCAGAATTCCTACAGCAGAACACAGCAAATCAAAGTTGGAATGTCTCTGATTGATACCACACCACTTCAAAGGCAAAATACAACTGTAGCTAGTATTTTTGTGTACATGGGAATAACTTTGCTGTAGTGTTCTAAATTAATTAAACTACCTTTGTACCCAGTTTAATGTAGACATGGCTAAATCAATTTAAATAACACTCTGAGGAATTAGATTCATCCATTAATTCATTAAATCAAATTAAAACTATAAGTGCATCCACAAAAACGAAATCAATTGCATTACATGAGTGTAAATTATTAATCTAATGAATCCTTTACTGATTGCTCTTGATTTATTTACTAGTAAAATAATATTTTATAATTGGCATTTTGAGCCAACCCATGTGACTTCGACTTTCCATACATGGGCACACACATACACACACACGAATGGATGCTTGCACCCATCCACAGCAATCTTTAGCCAAATACCTTGAGGGTTTTTTTAGACCTGAAGAATGAGCAGCTTCTTTTTACCAGTGTTACAACTGGAACCCAACAGTAACAGAAGTCACAGCACATCTTTTCAGTTGCTGCACAAACTGGACATACTTGCTTTAAAGTTTGGCATTTAAGAATTACAGTTATCAATAATGGGACATCAGTTGCACTTCTGGACCGTATTTGACTAAATCTGTCCCTGTAGAAGCAAAAACCCATGGAGTATGCAATGTATAGAGTGCTATCTACATATTCCATCAGCAACGGGATAGATATTGTGTCTGTTGTGACCCCCCTGGATTTTTCACAGGGTGTTTCTAAATTCCGAGTGCCAGGGGATGCTTCAGGCCTTTGCACACATCACATGTGGTCAGACCCCTCAGTCTGACCACAGCCCACAGTGCCACCTCCTGCCTGTGCCCTGCAGGCAGTGAACCTGGGCAGAAATAGAGGTTAGGTAATGAAAACATGAACAGTGCCTTTCTTTGGGTAAAAAAGAAAACTGCCAACTCTACAAGAGAATAAAATTGTTATGATATTGGTATCTGCTTCTAATCCCACTTATATTGGCACAAGTTAGAAAAAAGACCATAATGATGTTACCAATCAAGCTACAAAATACTCATTATTAAATGAATTGATTCTAAAGACAGAGGAAAATAGCTTGTTATTATAGGAATGCAAGCAGCTTCTAAACATTTTGCAAAATATTTTTGTAAAATTCAGCTCCTAAAAAAAATACTCTTAATATTACATCTAACATATAACATTAGCAAAATTACTACAGTAAAAAAACTTGGCTTCTAACAAGTGGTTATTTAAGAACTGTATTTTAAACCTGGAGCTCCCTCTCCATCTTGTAAATTCTCAAACTTGTTTCTGTAGAAACACTATTCCTTTATTCAGCAGAGCAAAGATGGAGATCTGCCAAACTGTTATGCAAGATAATGAAGCAGTTTCTCAGAGGGTGAGAGATCACATGAAATCACATGCACTACAGAAGGATTAAAATTTCAGGAATGTTGAAAGTTTTACCTTCCATTAACTTCATAAATTACATGACATTTTAGTTTCAAGTAACTACTTTGCTCTCAAAGTTGTAAGAGTACATAACAAACTAAGGATTCCTATTTTCAAAACCCTATTCCATTTTTACCATTTATCACATGGGCAGTAAATTCAAATCCTAGATGGAAGAAAAAAGGTAAATTTTCTTTAACAATGGCAACTGCACAGACTGAAGCACAGTTTTTCATTTACTCTTTCTTTTTCTTCTGCTGATTAAAATGATACATATAAAGCTAATATTTCATGAAAATATAGATTTCTGCATTGACACAGACTTCCATACTTGCTATGATATATTAGCTTACATTTGAAAAGCTCTTTCTTAACCTCAATCCCTATTTTGACTCTGCATGTCAGGATACTTTTGCCCACATGGAATTCTATATTTCAATTTCAAAAGACCACTTTTGTTAAGTAGAACCTGTCATAATGATATTATAACAGAACTGATACTTCACATAGCACAAGCCACAAGAGGGCTGCATACAGGTATTTTACCATCAATCTACAAAAAGAGATATTTTCAATAGTTGTCCCTGCTCCAGCATTTCCTTACGAGGAGTTCAAAATTTACCTTCAGTATGAATCACTTTTTTATGATCTGTTTAGGAGCTGTGCTGATCAGTGTCCAGCAACTCAAACAATTCCGTCCTGAAGGGCCTAACAAGAGGAAGTTCTCATCAAAATATTACTGTGATCATACCTGGTGAGGTAGGTATGGTCTTCTCAGGTGATGCTTGGAGAAAAAAAAGATGTTTTAAGGCCATGTTTTCCTTTGGCACAATTAAAATAGCTTTTAAGTTCATGAGCTTTTTATTTTCACTATTAGAATACATAATAAAAAAAATAAAGATTTTGCAATTTTTTTAACAGGAAAATGTACACCTTGAGACCAAACACAATAAAAGGAGGCACATTATATCTTCTATCATGAATCCTAAGCTTTTAAAGCATTAATTTTCCTATATATTACTAAGTAGTCAAATAAAACCGCTAAAAGAAAATGATACTTCAGCTGTCCCTTTAGAGCTTTTTCCTATCCTGGAAGAGACAGTTCTTTTAAGGATTAATTATACACATGTAATTCAAGGCACTGCCTGTCCCCAGAGCCTGCAAGACTCCTGGCTAGCACACAGTTCCAGCACACAGGTTACTCACTAAACACCAAACAAGTGGTGTACAGCTCAGAAATCTGCCAGACAGGTCCCACAGTCTGCTCCTTACTGCCCCAGAGAACATCCCAAATGCCAAACCCTCTACCAGAGTTCTGGGCTATTCCTTAAGAATCACTTTTTAGATCAAGTAAGACCATTAAAAATACACATTTAAAAGACTCCAAAATGAAAAGCTACAAAGCTCAGCCCCAGCTCATCCTGGTTGGTGGCAGATGAGAAGCCTTATGCCCCAGGACCAGTGGACCAGTACTCCTCCTGGGAATCTCTCAACTTTTAAGAGGTATGTATTTTATTTATTTAAAATAAACAGACTCTGAGATATATACAGAGAGTTCACTTGAGACTACTGTGAGCTAGACAGCTTTTCAGTAATATCAGTCCATAATTGTTTACTTAAGATCCTCCAGTATCACAAATGACTTCCAAGCATGAGATGTACAACTTTACACCCTGTTCTATAAATCAGGCAACTTGAAAGAAGTACACGACTCTGCTAAGCTCAGACTTTTACCCAATATAATACTGAGATACTTGAGAAGACAGCTGCCATACTATTAAACTAAAAAACACAGTCACTGCTACTCAGCTTCTTGGCAAGAACTGCCTGACAGTGCAGAAATAGGATGCTCAGTCATGTGTCCCTTTAGACATTGGTAATATTTTGTCATTTTGCCAGTATTCATTCATGCCTTTTGGATATGATACACCACAGCCACACACACACACACAGATGCTCTGAATCAACAGTCAGTTATTACCTGACTGGTCTGCAGGTCAAAGTTTAAGCAAATACAGAGGAGAAATGGTTCAATGGGATAATTCTAAGTACAATGGATCAGTCTCAGGGTTTCCAGCTGAAGAACTCCAGACCATTCTCAAGTAGGCAGAGCATTAGAGAATCCTTCCTGTAGAGAATCTTGTGCTGGCAAGAGATGGACTGGATGACCTAACAGGACTTTTCCATCACTAATATGATTCTCTGAATTTCATGCTTTTTGACAGTATTACAAGGTTCGACAGGCATTTCTCTTCAGAAGAGGGATTAAGGTCAGTAAGAATCAGCATCAACTAAAAAAGTGCACATGAGGCAATTGTGATTGCAGTAGGCAAAAAGACATTTGCAGTCAGAAAAGTATACAGTCCTTGTGTCTTCTATATATGCTAAAATCCATGATGTAATCAAAGAGCAACAATCAAAGAACAAGAAGTATGAGACTCAAGCTTCCACACTGGTTTTCCTCTTATAGAGAAAGAAGACAGGTGTAAGATCCTATAAAATGAAAGAAGTAAAGGTCTAATACCGTGCACATAGCAGAGGCACAAAAAATAAATACTGATTTTTAAAATGGGTTTGGAGCAAATTGCACAAAAAGCCATGTTAAGGACTACTCATCATTGAAAGTTCAATGCCTACTAAAAATTGCAGTTGAACTGCAGAAAACAAGTTTTGCTGTAGAATCACAGGCACACAGGAAGAGATTTCAGAAAAACATGAAGCATCTTCATTTCATTCTCATCTGCCTTCTTTCACAGGGACTATCACAGGGACATGCTGTAATCCCTACTAAGGCAGTGGGATAACACACCATACAGCACATCCAACAACCCCAAGACATAACAAGCTTGAGCAATCTGTGCCAGAGGGACCAACGTGTGGCTCTTGGGCTACATATATTTCTGAAGCAGCCCAAGCCAGCCCTGATCCATCACAGGGTCAGCAGCGTGGCTGTCCCGGAACTGGAGTGTGACAGTGAGTCACTAAACAGCTTCTGAGATGCTTGGTCACCATCCAAACCAGCTGTGCTCCCATCCTACTATTTTTAAAGATGCCCTTCCTTTCAGTTCTCCAAATGTACCAGTAAGACACCCCTGCAGTGTCCATGGAGTCCATGGAGTGTTGTATAAACAGAGATAACAAACCCAACCAAATATTCAAACTTTAATGTTGGAATCTTTGGCAATACATAGCAATCAGTGTAGAAAGATCAATTATGTAACTATTATACTCCCATCACCATATGATATTAGACATTCCATCTTCGCCAAAAATCTCACAGAGATCTACTGAACTTCAAAGAGAACTCAAGGTGAGGAAAGGAAACATTTTGTCTTTTGACACAGAAGATTGCAGCTAAAATGGTACTTAATCTGTGATGGCACCTCATCCTTCAGTAATGCTTAACCCTGAGCATGCCTCTTTTCCAAACTGATTTATTACCTTCCACTCTCTGTAAGAAGGAATTAGTCAAATTCATTTCATCAGTCAGTTGCATAACTCTCAATCTATAGGCAGCATATTTGGCTCAAAAGCCAACATAAGTACATCTACTTGGTGAAACCACTAGTGTTTTCAGGAATCTTACATTGTACAGAGGTAAAAGAGTTAGAAATTTTCCAGATAATACTCAGAAATTCCTCTGAATTATTCTGTCACAGAATTTACTCAATTTCTAGTTCTAGGGCACTGTTTTTCTTTCATTAGCAGTCTTAGATCTTCTCTAAGGCACTCTCAGGTCTACAGTTCAGAATAAGAGACAGTATAAATATTTTTTTCAAAGACAGTCTGCAGGTTTGTTCCTGACTCATGCTATACAGCATTCTGATGCATTCCAGAATACAATGTGAACTTAGACCTTGAATTGATACTAAAAATGATTTATCTGCAACATAATTTGACATTTAAGACAATTTACTAATAAAACTGACAAAAGTCCTTGTGTCGGCAGATTTTGTAGTTTTCCATAAAGAAATATTAATCAAGGAATTACAAGTTCAACACAGGAACCATTGGCCAGGATAAACAGAGAAATGAAAGAAATGAAGCCAGCTGAGGTGAAAGAAAACTTGGTTCAAAAGGGTTTGAAAATAGTTTCTATACATATTCAAATACTCTGGTATGTGTGTGGGCTGGGTTAGCTCTCAAGGGAAAAGCAATGAGATAAGCCCCTTCCTGCTGGTAAACAGTAACTGCAAGTCAGCAGCTCTGTGATTCCAGATTCCCTGGTCTTTCCCATCCTCCTGTCTGCTGCTTGTCACGTTGTAAAAGCTGGTGAAAGCAAAGCCAACCGGCTCAAATAAAACAGGAGTCTTTAAAAATGTATGGTGTTTCAAGGATTTCCCGTGATACAGTCATTTAGAACAATAACTGACCATCTTCCTATTACTTTCAAAATTGTGTCAAAGATAAATTCAGAATAAATAGAGGTTTCCAGCCAGATGGACTTGAAAGCAGCAGCAGCTCTGTGAAGGTGCTCAGAGGGAGAAGCTGTACTGTGGCTGTAGCAGAGCTGCCACCAAAGCCAGCAGCACTGGCTGGGCTGTGCCTGCAGGGTGGCACAGCCTGTGCAACCTGGGCAGCTCAGTACCCTCCCAGGTGCCCTACTGCAAATGCCCGAGGACAAACCTCCACAGAAGCACATCCCAAAGGACAGCCACGAGGGAGTCTGTATAAACACCAAACTCTGCTCTCTAACCTCTGTGTCAGAGCTTTTCATCAGACACCTTTGCTGCCATCTGTCAGGACGGTGTGATTACCAAGTATTCTAACTGGCATTAGTGGGAGCAACACTACAATTTTTAAGTTGCAACAATCCACTTCTGAGCATTCCCTCCCGACTCTTGGACACCAGAAAAGAGTAATCTCATTTAGAGTATTAATGGATTTAAAGAAAAGCTATTAAAAGAGAAGCAAGATAGCACTAATGAGGTCTGAACATGATGTGGCAATAAAAAGACAAAAATAGCAAAGTAAGATTAGAAATAGGTATTGACAAAATTGAACTAAAGGATTTCCACTCAATTAATGTTTGGTATTTTCCTATTTCACTCTGCATTTATATTATTATTAGCAGCCTCCTTCCTGTTGAAGCAAGTAAGTGAGTGGTAGAGCAGCAGAAATAAAGCCAATGGGATGGTGAAAGGTCCTTATTAAGCAATATGCCTCACTTTGGTTCTGGATGTCCTTATTCTTGCCAAAAGCATGCACAGGCTTACAGGTTTGCTGTTTGCTAGGAAATAAGAAATATTGCAATATATTTTGCCTTGGCACATTGAATAAATGTGCAATGAAGCTGTTTAAAACATGAAAAAGCTCGAGGCTAGCCAAGATAACTAAATTTTATGAAACCTGTGCTTTTCACAGAATTATTCTCTTGTGCTAAGGTAGCATAAGAATGTTTTATATCTCTTGTTCAAAACTCACCCTTAATGGGGAAGGCATATATTGGCCCAATATAGAATTATCATAATGAGTCAAAATCTGGATTTAAAGTGAAGAATAAAAAATAAACAGTTTATTTTCACTATGGCAATGAATTGCTCCATAATTCTGACTGAATCTCCTATGAATAGTAATCTGTAGAAAAATAAAAAATATGCAAGTGACATGAAGCAACTGTCAAGTCATAACCAAAAAATGCCAAGAAAGCTTCAGAAATCCTGAACAATCAAGCTGAATAGGCAACATAAAGGCAAACAAAACTTAATGATCAAAAATACCAAACAAAGCAAAGTTTTAGCATGACAGTTCTAAATTAACTGCTAAATAGAACAAGCTTGTGACCCTTGATTTAATGGCAGAAAGCTCAGCGGAAACATCTGATCGTTGTACCAAAAAAAGGTAACAAAGTGTTAAGATAGGGAGCTGAATGAAGATTAGCACTGAAAACACTATAATTTCCTCAAGGAATAAATAATAGGTCTTCACCTCAACTCTATGTTTATGAGTCATTGCTTCTAAAAAGGGAACTGCAGAGGAAAGACACAAAATTGCATAGAAAAATCTCTTCTAAGTAAGAAAAGGACTGCAACTGAGCAAACTGGTATGTTTTTATGATGGATAAAGATTACATTTTTGTCTCAGATTACCAGAAAGAAGATTTAACAAATTAATATCTGAACTTCCTAAAGCCAGTTTAAAAAAAATCATAAAAAGAACAAGACTTTTAAATTTGGTTGAACTAGAGAATCCATTGCCAGAGGAAGCATTCAGGGCAGAAACTTCACCTCTTCTATGTGTATTCATTTCAAAAATATACAAGCACTGTCAATTGTTTTGAAAAATATGTTAAAACTTTGGATTAAGGCCTAATCTAATTTCTTCTGAAATAAAAGCAACAGGGAGTTATTCAGGGGAAATATTTTTCTATCCATGCTCTCTTGAAACATCTCCAGCATCTGGTTCTTGCCTTCTTGCAGACAGGAAGCTGCACCAGTGTAATCACTGTGTGTTATCATTTGCTGCCCTCAATGACATCAAGACTACATAAATAGAGCATTTAATAGTTGGGAGAGACCAGGGCTTTCCTTAGGGACAAATTGGTCATTTGCTAATGATCCATCACACAGACAATGTAACCCAAATGCACAAATTGTACAAATTCCTTCCACTCCTCTGTACTGCAGTGTATTTTGCAGCAGAGCAGTTCTGCCTCACAGCATCATCCCACTGCTCACTGATATTGTAGTGTTCCCTTCCCTGCACATTCCCAAAGACTGCATTGAAAATGGACAGGGGAAGCAGAGATGCAACCAGAGATGGACTGCTGCAGGATGCATTTCTGGCTGACTGATACTTTCAGTTTCTAGGGATTATGGAAAAGCACATATTTGAGGAAATGGCCTCTAAAATTAATTTTCCTATGTAACTGCAGAACATAAATGAAAGTACATCTATTCTGTAAGAAGCTATGCTATCAATATGTGTGATTAAAGAAAACAAGTTTATATACCAGTCCAGTGTATGAGAAAATTAATTAACATATTTAGCATGCAGAGAGATGGATTTCAGCCAACACAAGACAGAAGGAAGGGGATTCAAGCACTGAACATGGTGTGAGACAGTCAGAACTGGCATCGGGAAAAAGCAGGTAGGAGGCTAATTAGCACAAGATCTGGAGAATGGGAGAAAATGCAGCAACATGAGAGAAGAGAAGCAAGTGGCCCTTATTAAGAAAACTCCAGTATTTCCCACAGAAATATTCCTACTTTTTAAATAAACATGCCTGACTATATCCTAAGAAATTACATTAGCTTCTCAGACCCTACCTCTTTCTGTGAGTAGTTTGTGATAAAATAATTTCCTATCAAACACATAGCCATTCATTACTGGTAAAGCATTCTCTTCAAAAACTTCATAAAAGGATTCAGCATTAATCTATATCTGTGAGGTATACCTTGTTTAATTTCTTACACAGGCACATATGTCTGCAAAGTTACAGGTGGTATCAGCTAAAATACTGTTTGTCTCATCAATTCTAGTTGCTTTTCCTGCTTAAAACTTCATTTCTTCCCTGCATTCAAACTGAGGGCAATACCCTTTGCATCACTTCTACATTTGGCCTACACACAATTGTGAAAAGATGGTGCTGTCAAGGCTGCACCGTGAGGGAATTATCACAAGTGCTGAAGTTTCCCTTGTCACTGAAAGTGCAACAAGATTAGTATGGAAGCGAGGAATGGTTGAAAGAAAGGAAGGAAAAGAAGAAAGAAGAGTAGTCCAGTGTACAAACCACTATGCACCACTCCTGTATTAGCACAGGGTGTGTCTCAACTGCTGCAAAAGCAACCGTGGGTGTGATGTGCTCTGTAACCTGCCTGACACGGCCCCTCACAGACTCTGACACCGGTGCTCCTTGGAAGGACAGGAGGACACTAAGCTTGGGGTGGCTCTCCAAAAGCAGTTACAGGATTTTCCTACGTGACTTTTCCAGAAAAAAATACTCAAATATCCAAAAAGGTCAAAAAGCAAAGCCAAGAGGGCTGGATTACAATAGAATATTATTTACTTATTTTGTAAGTTCATTAGTTTGATTAATTATATATACTGAAAATTATAACTAAGCAAAGTGCAAGTAAACAAGTCAGAGAACAGTCTCTATGGGACATGAAGTAACTGTTTACTCAAAATCAATCTAGCACATTTACAGAGTAAAATAAAAAGAAAAAAAAAATCCAAAAGAAGAAAATTATTCATAGTGTTTAAAGTCTCTACATTTGTATTAAGAGGCTGGTCCAGGACAAATCACCTTCTGCACTTGAAAATACTGCAGCTCTATTACTTGTGTTACTGTTCTGCCAATATTCAAAATGCTTCAGCTAAATGTCAGTGCCTGTTTTTGTATAAAACATACACAACTTTGAGAAGCAGTCTACCCGAGTTTATACTACTTTATCTGTAATATCCTTTCAACAGTACTCCTCAAATTGTGAACTGAGCTCTGAAAGGTTAAAAAATGACTGAAGTTTTTTTCTTTAACATAATTTGATTTCATGAAGAATCTCTGACATAAGACACTATTATTACTGCATAGTACTTTAAAGACTAATATACCTTATTCAAATGCATTTTAGTAGTTTCACCAAAGAATGGAAAGCAGGCTTAGGTGGTGCTCCCTCCTTCAAGCATCAGTTCAATTTCTTGAAAATCTTTGTCAAACATCTAAATTCTTCCATTTACTCTAAGTTAATCATAACCCAGTTTATTGGGGTTCAGTATTTGGACCTTGCCAACCTTTGCAGTTGATTCACCCTCATACTAAATACTTAAAATCCTGAACATCCTTAGCTTTTTCTGCGGACTCCTCCTAGCAGCTAGATTAGATGAGCGTTCCTCACTCAAAAGAAGGCTGAAATCCTTCATTTCTGCCAGGGCTGTGTTATGTAAGGGCCCGGGGCAGCGCAGAAGGTGCGTGCGAGGTTTGCAACAGGCTCTGGCCAGCACTGAGGCTGGCAGCTGTGGGGCTGACGGTGCCACCGTGCCCCGGGGGACCTTGCTGGGGCGGGGCAGAAGCACGATGGGGATGTGGGACACAGCTCTGCGGAGAGCTGTCCCCGAGGACGGGACAAGGGCAGGGAACTGCAGCTCAGACCACATGCAGGCTGGCTCCAGCTGTGCAGGAGAAGGAACAGTCTGGTTTGGTCAAACGGCTGCTGACAGCATGCCTTGCTCCCCACTGCTTCTGCCCCT
Source organism: Chaetops frenatus (assembly GCA_013400775.1). Classification (NCBI taxonomy): domain Eukaryota; kingdom Metazoa; phylum Chordata; class Aves; order Passeriformes; family Picathartidae; genus Chaetops; species Chaetops frenatus. The sequence continues at coordinate 156,916 of VZTR01033191.1, read as the reverse complement.
GCTCCTCAAAGCTGCATACCCTGCTTTTGGCTTAGCCTCCTCCACCTCCTTCCCTGCTCAGGTTTAGACTCCAAATTCCCTTCCCTTTTCTATAGGAGGCACAGTCCCTGCCAACATCTTACTTCTGGCCCTGCTCCCAGGCTTTCTGCCCCTTATTAAAGGATAGAAAACCTCCAAAGGAGATCACACTTTCTTTACATAATCTATTTAATAATACTTTTCAAGTAATTCAAAGCTAACTCTCACTCCTGAAAAGATCTCAAAGGACTCCAACCATTTAAAAGACTAAAATCTGTGTTGAATTATTGAATACAAAGGATGACAAAACCCACTATTGTGGGCTTCCACAAATATACCCAAAATACCACAAATGCTGCCAAGTTCAGTCAGTCAAACTGTGACTCATAAGTGACTTAAAAGGCGTAAGGGCCGAGCGCTTGAGTTTCTTTCACATTTTTTTCAGGTCTGACACTTTCTTTGTCCTTTCCCATTTGAGCTTTTCATATCTACTATAACCAAGTTCTAAAGCTGTTCCCACAGCTACAAGGAAGGAAAGATCAATGAAAACCTTCCCCAGGAAGAACAACTTAAAAAACCCACACCACATTACATCAAAAAGGTTGGACTAAAACGACAGTAAATGGTAACACCATATCTCTGTGAAGCCCAACTATGCACCCTACTGGTGTTTTTCCAAAATGACCATGAAAATGCATTGTGTTAACTGAGAGGAAGATTTTGATATATTCCAACCCATTTGATTCAAAGACCCTTCACTTAGGCATGCATCTCTGCATTCATTTTATCGTTTTTGTATATTGTACAGTTAAAATCAGAAATTATCTAATTCATCTGCATCAAAGATGCCACACAGAAATCTTGACTAGACCAGAGGCTCTGAATTTTTTTTTATTTCTTTAGGCTTCTAGCTGTAAGCAGCAAGGTAATTATTGCCCATTTCTGAGTTTAGCCTACAAGCAAGTTTACATACCACATTTCTCTCAATGCCAGGTAAACCGTGGTAGAGTTCCAGCATACTGGTATTTCCTCTATGCTCCTTAGCACCTCTTTAATCAGAAAGGTCCCAGAAACTTTTCTTGTAGAAGAATAATTTCCTACACCCACAGCTTCATAAGTATATCTAATAACAAAAGTTGCTAAGATGACAATCCTTATTAATTTTGAGCACCTCCACAGGTAATGTTCAGATGCAATTATCTTTAATTAGGTGACATCCTAAGGCACTAGCAAAATCAGGCTCATTCATTAGCCAGGGAGCTTAAAAGCTAATAACTACCAGGATTCATTCTTCTCATCTTTTTCCTTGTCAGCAAGGAACTTTCTGAAAATACTTCTCTGCAATCCAGAAAACAGAAGCAGCTACATAAAAGAGGAAGCCACTTTTATTTTCATATGTTCTGCTGAAATTTATGCTTTCCCAGCACCCTAACAAGTGAACAGTGTTTTCAGACACTTAGGATTCCTACAACAGTTTAAAAACATATTATTTTACCCTCTAATATCACATTATAAGCCATAAGCACAATTATGACAACAGATATTCTGTGACTTTTTTCCTTTCAAAGGGCAAATATTTTTAAAAAGATCTACACCTCAGTACTCTTCCTCTCAATTGCAGTTTATTTCACTCGAGGTGTTTACTCAATGATATTTCTACTAAGAACATTTGACCTTTAAACAAACATTCCAGACTATGTCCTTTGGGTGAAAACACACTGGTTGAGTTTCCTTCCACGTGTTCCCCTCCAGTATGTTTGTTTTGTTCAATCCCATATTTATCCTGCTCATTGATTCTGGTCTGCCAACAATACCTGTTTGCAACAAACTCCCTTCTAATATCCTTATACAAGGTCTTGCCCATTGCTGGGATGCTGAGCATCCACTTCACTTTTAATTAGAGCAGCCACAGAAAAGGCAGTATGGGTGCCTGTTTTAACACCAGAGGAACTACAAAAAGTGATTTCAGGGCAAATTCTCCTCAATTTTGTGAATGAATGTATAAATGAATGTTTAGTGTAGCAAAGTGAAAAGGTAAAGGAGGCAAACATTTAAGAGTTCCAAGCAGTGCCTTGAGGTAAATTGAGGGGAAGTATCACTGTGGTGTTAAGCCATATATACCTTTTTAATTCCATTTGATACATCTGTACTAGTGAGCTTTTGACACAGTTTAACATATTTGATGCTTAGAGAACTGAGTTTTCTTCTGTTTGTGGCTCATCTGATACAGTAAGACTCTGATATTAACAGGGTGCTCTAACTACTACTGTAATATGAATAATAATCACCACAAAAGCTGAGGATGAAAACAAGAGGATACAAACTGTGCCAACATTAATGTAAAAGCCACTGTAAGCCCTGAGTAAAGAAGATCATTAGTGGACAAAATATAAGTGCAGATCTTCAGCTGGTCTTGCTAGAAGTCATGAAGTATGATCTAATCAAGGACACCTAATGCCTCATGCCAAGCCCACATAGTGTGTTAGCCCCAACAATTTATTAAAGATGCTTTCTGAAGGTATTGTCTGAACAGAACACAGTCCCATACAGAAAATCCTAGATTATCAGCAGAATCAAAAATTTTATAGGAAAGATTTATGCTGGAAGGGGTCACTTGTAATACTTTGCCTGACACTTTACACTTGCAATTGCTGCCCACAGAGGTACATTTCCACAAGACAGTATCAGCAGAAGATGCATAACACTGGAAATTGAGCCTTATCACTTCTGTGATCACTCCACAGAGTGCAGGCACCATTCAAAGTACCATCTTAAACAGAAAAGTTTGCAGTGTTAGAACAAAAAAAATGAAGCTCCTGTCAGGAAATTTTAGGTGGCTGGGATCAACTCCAAAAAATCCTCCTGACTCATCCATTATCTTCCTGGTTTTGCACTTGTTCTCAAAAATTGTCCGTTTTCCATCCTAAATTGTATTTCTTCATGGACCCATCTTAAAGCCCTAAAATGCCCTCACAAAATGCACAACAGCAGATCTGAATCCATGAAGCAGATACAGCAGAGATTAATAATGCCAATATGAGATTATAAAGTATTGGCTTCAGAACTTTCAGATTAACACATCACATTTCTGAGCATGTGTCTGAACTCATTCTGGCCTGTGAACATTCACAAGAATTGCTATGAACTGGAGAAATGAAGGCAGGCCAGTTCTGTGTGCTTGCATCCCTGGATTGTGACCGCCTAGCAAATACCAGATTCTGTAGTAATCAATCATCCAGGTATCCAAAGCTATCTTGTTATATTGCCCAGAACCGCTGCGAGTGAAAGTAGAGGAAATACTGCATGCAATTACTGGAAACATCTTTTAGTTAAATGGTGCAATATGAAAACACCTGATTTAGGTCATGCTTGCCTTACCTTGAAGGTAGAGAAAGGAAAAGCCATGTAGTTCTCTGGTTATGCAAGCACTGCTAGATAACCAAGAAAGGCAAACTTGGTTAATTTGGCCAACCAGGATTACATGTTTAAGAATGAAATAATATAGACTGCATATCCAATTATAAATTGTGAAAAGCTTTCTAGCAGCTGTTGAGAGTCTTCATTTGGGAGCTCACATCCCTATCTTGTTACAGCAAATGAATCATGATTTCACAAAGCCATGTTTAACGGTCCATATATAAAAACTTGCCTACCAAAGGCCAGCTGAAGTGCTGCCCGAGCACTCAGGCAGCATCCAGCTTCCATGTGCAGTTCTGACTGGCAATCACATTATTCTATATTATCAGAGCCAAGGAAATAGTTATAATATTATAATATTATATAAGACATGCTGCCTATATATAAACATATATAATATAAGACATGCTGCCTTCCTAAGAGGGGTAAAACAAGAATCGTGTTTGTAGTTGGGCTATGTTGTACAATCTCCATGTCACACTGTAGTATGTGACTTCAGTATTTTTCCTTTATCTGAAGAACTGCAAGAAACCTCACTGAAAAGCATATTGCTCAGACTTGAGTACTGTGTACTCCTAACTTACTTTCCAAGCCAGTTGAGAAAGCACTTTGTGCTTTCTGCTCTTGGAGCTGCTCAAATGTTCAGATGTTCTCCTTGCTGGTTTTTCCCCTTTGTCATTACCAGGCTTTCAGCCCCCTTTCCCTGGGCTGTCCTCAAGGGCAATGAAAGGCAACACATTATACAGCTGCAGAAGTTAAATGTCAAATCTTCATAAAAATACAAACATTATTATTTGCTTCCTTTCTATTCATGCAGTGGTGAGAATAGGATGTGTACTTTTCAAATTCTCTAGCTCTGAGGGGTGCTAGATAAGTATAATGATAGTGCAGCCAAGACTGCTAAATTTATTACAGTAGCCTGTGATCCCAATAGTATATTGCTAATAACAGTGCCAAATATCCAAAGGCAGCTGCTCTGTAGAGGTTATCCAGTCCTGTATGCTCCCTCACAGAATACTGCAGAGCAATAAGCAAAGGCACATTATACCAGTGGGACAAGCAAGCTGCTCTTCTTAGATATAGACGAGTAACAAACATCCAGTATTTCTTTGAAAAATCAAGGAAAACTGTGCCAGAGGACAAAAAGGACATCTGTGCCAAAAGAAACCAGAATCTCTGCAAACTGAAAGTGTCTCTATTGCTGCAAGAACGATGAGCCAGCCCACGCTAACTGCCCTATTCCATTAACGCAGTCTAACCCTTTTTTCAGTCTAAGCACAGCTTATAAACAATTTGTTTTCCATTCACAGCCTCAGACTTTAAAAATAAATTTCTTTGGACTAAGAAACCCCAACGTTCTCCTAGAAGTTTGCTATGACATTTTTGCAAATTCATGCAGTCTGAATTCCAAGGTGCTCACAATCAATCTTTTTTTATTTTATTCTGCATTTAGGTTGAAGACTTGGGTGTTGGGTGCAATGAACTTCACTTTCAACTTTCAATGCACACAATTATGTTTCCATTATTTTAACAACATTTTCAGTTAATATTTTTCCAGTGACTGCAGCAAAACCTTATGCTACAGCCCATATTTCAATATTTTTTTTTTTTTTACTGCTGAGAGTATCCTGTCAGTTCTTCTACATTAGTACTGGCACATCCTCTTAAAATAAACCATCTGCTAAAGGCAAATTCCTTTGTCCCCTGCCTGGGCACACTCCCCAGCCATTTGGACAACAAAGATGGGAAAAGGGCTAGGTGGAGAATTCTTTTGGATGGTGGAGAATATTCAAAAAAGCAGTATTTTACTTGAGTGATAAATGACACATTCCTGAACACCCACTGGGACTTCTAGAGAGCAGAGAAAAAAAAGTTGGTAAAGGCAGACCTTGACAGGGTGACGATGACATTTTACAACTGTTGTTGAAGGACTGCCTGTGCAGGGTCAGGCCCTGCCCTTGGAGATGTTTGCTACTGGCAGAGATGGTACAACATGACAAGGCAGAGTTTAGTCAACAAGACGCTAAAAATTTATGTAGAGATCATGCTGACAAAAAGCAACCCTAACCAGTAATGGTTTTTATATTAAACACAAAGTACAAAATGCATGTGTGACATATAACACATGTGTATTTATATTTTTATGTAATTTAGATAGACAGATATGCACATCAGCATCTGGATACTGACAGATAAACTCAAGCATGGCTGACTTTAAAAAGAGGAATTCTGCAGCTGCTTAGGCACTCACACTATCTTCTCATCCCTTTGTGTAACTAAAAAAGACCTCCTTCCAAAGTGAAAGGCAAGAAATATAACCCAGTGCTGTGAAATCCTATTTTGAAGTGTTCCAGTAGCTATCCTGACTGGAGTATCTGAGTAACAGCTATGAATACTTTAATACTTCTTCTATTGTAACTTGAAAAACTTAAAACTTGAAAGAAAAAAAATAAATTCAAAAGGCCTTCTAAGGAGGCCAAATGTATTTCAAAGCTCTTTCCCAGTCTGCCCCCAGCATCTTTAGTATTTGGCCAAGCACATCTTTGGGCTGATTGAAATAAAGCTGAGTATTACTGCAACACTTGCAGACATTGTGTCTGCACCACTCCCACAGACACCAGTACCTGTTCCTCTGGAACACTCCTGCAGCACCTGCACACCAAGCTGACTGAAGTCCTGCTTGGGGAGAATACCAGCAGATGGGCACTTGACGAGAATCCCACTTACTGAAAACTTGAGACTTAAAAGCTCTCAAAAACCTGAAGGCTTTAATTTTAACTGTGGCTATTGTCTTTGTGCATAAGTTATGAAGATACTCTGATTTTTCATGTAGATCAATTGCCCTATTTCAGGAAGGAAATATTCTTCCGTTCATTCCAGTGCACAAACAAGTTTTAAGTGCATGTGGAATACTAATATTTCCATCCTTAACCTTCTGTAATATTGCCAGACATGGATCAAGGAATCCTGTTTCTGAGACAGTAACAGAATGTAACTGTCTGAAGGTCAAAGGAAACATTTCATTTGCTAGAAAAAGCAAGAAAAATTTCTGTCCCCACCAAAGACTGCATGCTGACACTGACTGTACCTGCATTATAGGATCATTATTATTTCCATGAAATTATTTTATCTTTGCAGACATGCCAGTGGTGCCCACACACAGACAAGTATTTAATGAGAGAAAATTCCAAGCAGCTTCTGCAAACAAAAACAACATATTTTGCTTAATAATAAAAACCAAATTTTAAAAGCCATTAGAATTAATCACCCAAACTCTAGTTTCCAAGGGGAAACAGTTCTGGTGAGACAAAAAAATTAGCAAAAGCCAACAAAACCCAAACATCCAACAAACCTAAACCAAAAAAACCTCCAGCAACTTAATAAAAATATTAAAACAGACATGCTACTAGCATATACATTCTAGTGATATATTTGAAAAGCCACTCATACTGACACTTCTGTTATTTGCTATTTTTAAGCACAAGGCTGAGAGCCTGCAACAGAAATTGTTGCAGTCTTTGCTTCCTCATATATAACAAGTCTGCCTCTTTTTGAGCACAACAGTGGAGAAAGGTCAAACAAATAAAATCTATCAATAACAGGAAAATAGATTGAGCAATATAATCTTAAATACTACTCTAGAAATAAATCTAGGAAGAAATTTTGGCATGAAAGATAAATGCACTTAGACTCAAAGACAGTTTAGATTCACTCCCATAAAATTCTTTTGGAGAGAAACAATTATTTACTACACAAGTATCTAACATGTAACAAAACCTTAAGGTACCTAATCTACAATAAGAAACCTTGATTTTTCAGAAAAAAAAATTACATTAGCATTGACCTAGAGAAGCTTACATTTATATGAGTGTTACTCTTTTCCCTGAGTCATCCCATCAATTTGCTTTAACACAACACTGGTCATCATGTGGCTCCATACAGAGTTCAGTTCAGAAATTGAGATATTCTAGGGAGCTCAGAGAAGCTGAGGCAGTGGTCACTCTCCATCACCTCTCTGCTTCCCTGCATCTCTGGGCTAGCTGAAGGACAAGCAGTTGGGCCCTCATTCTGCTTGGGGCTGCAGCTCCCTGGCAGGTGGGCACTAATATTGAGACTAAATCCATTACAATAGCATCCTGCACCACCCCCCAAAAAGGAACTGATATTATGTAATCTATAGACAAACTATGGCCTACATATCTTTTGACATTTTAAGAGATAATGGACCTGACAAGTCACAATCATCCGCCAAGTATAATGGTGGTGGAGTAATCAAGCAGGTATTACTCCAACAAATGCCAAAGAGTATTTCAGTACAGCTCCATCTGCCCAAATTCACAGTGCCATTCTGAGAAGAAATAAAAATAACCTAAAATACGCACTCAAAAATATCTTTCTAATTAAAATTAAATGTAAATACAGTCATCAGTATGGAGCTAACAATCTTGGTGGACTTAAACTGGAGCACTGAATTTGCTGAGAAACATAAATCAATCAGTCTGAATCAATTCAGAAACACAAATCAAGGTCAATCACAATTCAGAATTTAGCAAATTAAATTACTTGTCAATTTATGGTTAACATCCTTAGGTGAATCGTAAGGCTGCATAAGCTTTACCTAGTATTATGCTTGAGACTTCATAATTTGCCTTGACATTTAGAATAAACCTTACATAAAATTTTGGATTTGTTTTTAAATAAAAAGCAAAATGACAGAATAAACAATGCTGAAAATATACTCCTCTTTCCCAGAGGAGTTGTAATTTTGGATCAAAAGCCTGCAGTATTTTTTCCTCTTTCCATCAGTATTACATTTCCAAAGTTGTCCCAATTAAACTCTTCTTCCTCTATATTGAAAACTATTAACTATATATATTTAAACCAGTAATATGCATTTTTCTGCTTTTTTTCTATTTACTTGACCAATAAAAATACACATGTAAGATTCAAACTATTTTCATTTCATTAACTGTTAAATGTGCTAACTGCTTAAATATTCCTTTTTTTTCGTTATTTAACCCATCTTAGGTAAAACAAACTGGCCAAGACTGGCACTACTGTATAAAGTCAGTACTGTGTTCCTACACCATCAATAAATTAAATTATTATAATAAATGGGTTACAGTACAACAACAATATTGTGAAGCAAGTCTAAGCTACCAGAGAGGATTTAAATCTCGGAAACAGCTGCATAACAACCACACTTCTCTGAACAGTAACAAATTAAGGGCATCCACAAGACTCCAGCTGTGCTAATGAGTTCTTCCTTCCACATCTACAGAGATGATCAAAATACCTGCAGGACTTTTTAAAGAACATGAGCCTTCTTATATCTTCAACTTAAGAAATTGAGTCTGATACATATCATTTGTGCTAATATTCATTCCTCATTTTACTAGTTTTACAGACATGTATTCAAATTAAAATACTCAGCAGGAAAATCAAGACAAATGGAAGTATAAAACCAAAATAATTTTATTTTAAAAAAGAAAACCAAACAAAAAATCAAAGTACTGAATAATATCTACCACATCAGCAGTCATTTGTAAGATGATTCAGAGGGAAGATGAGTTTGGACTAGATTAAATTAAATAAAAAACTGCAATAAATCCATGCTTCAGTACAGGCTAGACTGCTTTGCTCAGCAATATGCTCCATGACAAGTTAACCAGCATAGAGCAGTCTTATGTTTTGATCACTATATTTTTTTCACTGGGGGAATGGGGCTACTCACAGCAACAGTTACCCAACACACTGGTAAGGACATCTCCAACAACAAATGGATTTTAAGCCTGCTGTATGCTATAAAAATCTACCAAGGAGATTGGGGATGTCATCACAAACATCCATTAAAGTTAATCACTAAAGCCTCTAAAGAGCCTTGAAACTTCATTAGAAATTATAAAGCACGTGAAACTGCTGGTCAGAGCAGCAGCAGCAGCACCACGACACAGCCACTCACGGGGAGCTGCTCCCCGGGCGCACACAGAACACCCCCACAGAGCACGCCAGGTCAATCACTCCATCCTGCTAATGAGAGCAGGCAAGCACACAGAGAAACGCCGAGTTTCTGCAGCTCCCCTGCAAGGAATTCATACAAGGCATCACCCCTGCTCAAAGGCGTAACACCACAGTGCACTGAAAATTACTGTTCTAGGTGAACATGTGTGCTCCCCATCCAAAGCAGGCAACCGCCTATTAGCTAAGTCTATCTGATCATCTCTTCCTTTGTTGTCTCTTCCATTTTGTCGTGCATTCCACAGTGCTTTATTCAGACTGCTCCTTGCACTTAGCTGTCTTTCTTTCCTCCTCTTTTGGGTAATCCCCTACCCTACTGTGATACTTTTGTGCTTAACGTGCTGACATCACGGACCTCTAAACCATTCGTGCACAGCGATTCTAGCCAACATCACTTCATTGCCAGCATATGGCAAGAAGAGACAAAACAATGCACCTGAAAAAGGAATTACTAGAAAGGAATGGAAAAGTGAGGAAAAAAACCCTGCATTGCTATAAGATTTTGCAAAATTATTCCTTGGATTTTAACTCCTACGCAAGTGGATGTACACTGGGAGCTTTTCTGCTTTGCTCCAGCTGCAGGTGAACTGAACCTAGCTGTGTGCATGTTTGGTGAGAGCAGGCTAGCACCAGCTGCCTCCAGCACTGGACTTGTTCAAATTGGAAATAACTGCAGTGCTCTTACTTCCAAGACAGCCTCCTTTGTCCAAAGGGCTGATTTTAGCAGGAAAGGCTTAAATCTGTATTCCTTTAAAAATACACTTTTCAAGGTGCTGATTTCAGTAATTTCTCAAGTCCAATCAAAGAGTTATAAAACTAAAAATGAAAAAAGGTATCTTAGACATAAAATTCATTATTATGAGCTCTCCTTACAAAAGTTTTCGAAGTCTCCCTTTTGGTCATTCCCAGAAAACATCAGCACCGACTCAAAGGAAAAGAAGGGAACGATTTCTCTGCATCTACACATTGTAGGAGTGGTCAGTGTTTGTAGTGCTGTGAGCCATGTATAAAATCTGTCATACAGGCAGCCACCATGATATCCATTCAAACACCTCCAAGCTGTCACACAGCCTCCCAAAGTAGCTCACTCACAAGTGAGGAGGACGACTCCCAGTGCCCCATCAAGCAGGACAGCCCCAAAATGCACCTGCCTCCCAACGTGACCTTCAGAAGCCCTAGCATCAGTGCAGCACTTGAACAGCTTGAGAGCCATATGCAGCTAAAGAATCAAAGGTTAGTCACATCTTACCTATTATTAGAAATAGACTGTAAGGTCCTTGAGAGTAAACACTTCATGTTTGCACAATGCCTGATACAACAGAAACCCTGCCCATGAATTGGGCTCAGAAGTGCTGCTGCTATCTGGGGTAGCTTGTACAAAGCCAGGGTTTGTTTCAGTGGAATACAGATTAAAATATGGATGTAATGGAACATTAGTACAACAAGCTCAGTCTACAAGGTAGTGGGTATTCCACATATGCCTCCAAGAGCTGATAATGCTATTCTTTATATTTTCTCCCTTTTTCTGCAATGTAGTCTAGGAGTTCTGCAACATTTCTGGGTTGAAAATAACCATTTGCCAATATTCAACTTAAAACAAAGGTGTATTTTTTAACACATAGCACCGAAACTGAGTTTTTCAAGGGCTAATATCTGGCACAGCATAGCATGATGACAGTCCTTTAAAGAAGAACTGAAGGGCAATAAAATAGATTTTACTTAGTTCAGGTAAACAGGTGCTAATCTGACTAAGTGGTACTGGTAATACATGGAGAGGATAAAGAATAGAAAAAGAGTGCAAGAAGGTGAAAATGGATACACGTTTTAAGGGAGTTGCTGTGCTATCTCTCTGTGGCTTAACATAATTTCATCTCTTTATCTTCTCGCTTGCTGCCTTAGCAAAATGGTAAAAAAAGGCATGACTTACAAACCCCAGTATCATCCACTTAAGACAGCAGAGATAACAGTAAGAAATAAAACTGAGATTTTGTCAGCAGTCCTGCAAACTCCCACCACTTGTAATCAGGAAGAACTTATACCTTCTGGAAGGGTATTGTGAGCCTAATACAGGTGAGCCAGGTCTGGGATGTTAACACAGGTATGAAATGCACCAGCTGGGAACCGTGTGCTTTCACAGTCTCACATAAATCATAGAATGGCTTGGTTTGGAAAAGACCTTAAAGGTTCCCACCCCTCACAATGGGCAGGGATGCCATCCACTAGATCAGGTTGCCCAGGATCCCATCCAGCCTGGCCTTGAAAACTTCCAGGGCTGGGACATCCAAATACCTGAGGCTTGCAATTGGTCACTGCAGCATCAGGCCATCAGTACTGAGGTTCCATAGGCAAGGACTTCTCTTGCAGTTTTAGGTAGGTCACCCATATGAAGGGCCACAGGTATAACCAAAAGCCATTAATATCACAAACTTAATATTTTATTAACTGTAGTGAACAACAGACTTGGTAGCATCACCTTGCCCCAGACAGCCCTCTGAAGGCACCCATGGAAGTCCCTCCCTGGCCTCCGCTGAAATGTTACACAAGCAAAAGTCTCTTCACTGATTATCCTCTCCCTTGCAAAGAATAAACCTATTTTTTAATGAGTCTCCCAGTTCAATGCAGCTCCCACAACTTGTCCCCAGCTTCAGGTGAAGTCACAGTAAAGTAGTAAATATAGGATTTTCATGTATTGAATTTTTGCATGGGCATACTGCATTGGAATGCAGAACTTTCCCACTGGGAACACATTTATTCACTTGGAGAAAAGAAAGTCTAAGTTATTTTTTATGTCTTTCTGCTGTTAGGATTTGTCCTCGGTAAGAATTTGCTGAGTGAAACATTTAAACAAAAGGTTTCCAAAAAAGATTAGTTTAAGATGTACATAGATATTACTTATTTTAAAGTGAAATCCAGCAACATTCAGAATTATTAATGGATCTCATTCTCATTACATGATGAATGAAACAGTTCACTGGATGCCGATGTTACTTTGTCAGCATATAAGTTATCCACATATTTAAATATGAGACTTTTCATCTTTGCTGTGCATAAAATGAATATACTACCGCATAAAATGGTTGTAAAGAGAACATTTAAAAACAACTCCTTTGTGTTTTAATTTTTATTTTTAATTTTGTTCTGTCTGCCAGTGCCTGAGTGTTTTTACTAGATGAAGACTCTCAACATGAAAAATGTTCAGTTCTGAGAGCACTCTTGAAATACGTTGGCATACTAATTTACTCAATTACTTCTTTAGATCTATTTTTAATCACAATTTGTGAACAATAAAACTGCAATTATACAATATCAAGAAATATTTCAGTATGATTCTAAATTCTGTAGTAGCAAGAAAATCCTTATTTTTAACTCTGATTTCTGTGCTTAGCTATTTAAACCTGTATCATCCTTTAACACGAGACCTCAGAAAAAGTGAACTTCCTTTCCTGATGATCTTAATTATCAATACTTAGCTATTAATGTATGAATTCATACATGTACATACTCTACACATTTGTACACCTCAGATACAGACTTGCCCATTATTATCCATCTCAAATCTCTTTGCAAAGGTTCTGTGGCATGCAAGAAATTCTTTTTACCGTTGGCTATAACCTCTTTTTCTTTGGAGGCCCCAAGAGTAGAGATAGATTTAGATAAAACTCCTTAATAGGACCACACAGACAAAGACCCGTACAGCAGAAGGAAATTTTGCTCCCCCGGGGAATTTGTAACCTTCAGCAGAGCAGTGATTACAGCAGGGTCCGTGCTGTGGCAACAGTTAGCACAGGCACAGCACAGGCACAGCACAGGCACAGCACAGGCAGCTGGGAGGAGGCAGCACAGCCCCAGCACAGCCCCCTCACACACGCCCAAGCCAGGGCACACGGCCCTGCAGGACTGCCTCACCCACAGCTATCTGGCCACCACACAACACACCACATCCCAAATCCTTCCCAGTAACTTCACTCCTTCCTTGAACAGCAAACAACAAGCTCTTTGTCCCAAACACAGCGCTGCGAGACTTCGCAATTAGAAACAAAACTGTCCTGAGGAAAAAAATACCAATTATGCTATTGGCATCATCTGTGAAAAACATCCCACTGAAAGACAAGACACTCAAACCACTGTTATGCCTTAAAGATGTTTCCCCAAACCCCATCTGAACACTTCAGTGATATTGTTTCTAGCACCATGCAATGCCAGACAATATCTTCACATCACTATTGATTTCTACATTTTAAAGACAGCCCATATTTTTTAGCTCTTTCATCTTCATATTTCATAACCAATTTATAATTTAACACATTCTTTGACATTGTTTAAGTATTTAAAGAGTACATTGTTTTAGTTTATCAGAATACAGTTTGTTTTGACCAGATTCCCCCAAGTTAGCTAGGAGCTAACTCCTATGACCATTGTCATGGTTCTTTACCATGATCACATTGACGTTTCCAAAAATATAACACAAACATATCTACCCCCTAACAAAAGAGAAGATAAGAGAAGAGAAGAGAAGAGAAGAGAAGAGAAGAGAAGAGAAATATACCAGTCCTGCCAACTGTAGTGACATATCACCTGTGATACCAGCTTTCAAGTGCTGTAAGCATGCACATCTTTTAGAAAAATACATTTCCTTCTCTAGCACTTTATTATAGCCATAAGCAACTGAAATAGTTTTGTAAAAAGTGACATTTGACTTTAAACACAATTTCCAAAAATCTCAATACAAAAATAAAATTTGAAATAATATTTTGTTTTTCATATTCATTTTCAGTCAATTTCTTATTCTAATGCAGGCTACAATGTTAAAATTTGACATAAAAATTTTTATCTCGTGGTTGCTGAAGAACAAGAATGTTGTTGTACATCACTAATTATACAAGTGACATCACTGCTCTTAATATTTGGCAGCGTAGCAAGGCAATTAAAATATTAAGTACAATACCTTTTCTAATCTGACAAACAGGTAAACCCAATGCAAGAAGCAAACTGCTTTATTAATAAGATTCTCTTAAGTTCATATAGGATAAATGTAAAAGATATGGTACTTACAGTGAATTCACAGAAATCAATGCTATCAAGACTTTTGCTTCTGTGTATTCTCCCTTTTATTCTTCTTAAAGAGGGCTTTCCCTGACTTACACTACAGGTAGCACCATTGGGATTTTCGGAAGATGGAGTTACCCTGCCAAACAAAAAGAGCCACATATCAGACAAAGACTACATTATTTTGTTTGCTTAAAGTAAAAAATTTACAAAGGAAAACACATTACCATGCTATACATATAAGAAATGTCATTCCAAGTGACAATCACTAAGTGCCAAAATAAGACCACAAGCACGTAGAAGTCTAGCTCCCATCAAGACCACACCGCTCGCAGATTTTGTCAAAAACATTTGGAAGTTATCTTTTTTGTACAAAAGTGAGTAAAATCAGAAAAAAGATATATTGTAGAAAAATATATTTAACTTCTGAAAATGTAAAAGGACTATTTTTCTTTACTTCTTCACTGGAAACCCAAGTCCTGTGATACATGTTGATGGCTGTCAGTTAAATCACCAGGAGCCTGGCAGAATTTGGCTTTTGACCTTTTCCAGTTTGTGTGCTGATGGTGCTTCAGCTATTCCAGCAATGAATAACAACCAACAATAATGACATTAATAGCATCTGTTAAAGTTATAGGGGTAATATATTAAGCAACTACACTTCGTAAGGCCTTTCATCATATTAAAATCTACACATAGTCCTAGGGGGAGTCCATAACTAAAATATTTGGAGGAAGCAATCCATAATCCAATGAGCTTGTTGGAAATCATTAATGAGCAGAACTAAGTGGGGTTAACAATTAACTAAGTGTATTAGGATTTATGAGATGAATATTTTAAATGCAAAATAGTTCCTAGTCAGACTGGCATGCTAGGAAAAGGAAAACTATTCCAGCAAATACACTCACCAAGAATTACTGAAAAACCTGAAAGTCTTCATGTCCATATTTACACTTATTTCGTATTATTTCTCAACTGCAGCCATAGAAGGTTTTCAAAAACCAGCTTAAACAAGAAACAGTATGTATTTTTTTGCTTTCCCCTAGTCAATGGGCAGCAGTTCAGTATTTCTCTCAAAAACCATTAAGAGTCCTCTTACAAAAAAATACTTCAGGACATTTTTTATGTTATTTTAATTAGAATTAACAGCTTTAGTATGCACAAAAATATTTCTTCCAAAAAAGAAAGAAAGAAAGGTGGAGATCTCTTAAACATACGCATCACCAAAACAGGACATTGCATAGTGGGCCACACTAACTCCTGAAATCCTCAATTCCAAATACAAAATACACTAAGCACATGCTGAATACACTTGTTTGATTAGTAAGACTTCCAGGTCTACACAGTGTCATGCTCAGGATAACACGCCCATGGGACAGCTAGGAAGAAGAAGTTAACAATATCCAAACTTGAAAATTAAAGCAAATCCTTTCATATCTGTTACTCAATTTTTAAAGACAAAGCCCTTCATTTTTTGTTGTATTACTGCAACTACCAAATCACTATTTTGTTTTCAGATGCCTGATTTTGGGGGGTTTTTACACATGCACACTGACACACACACAAACAGCTAGCTCTAAGTTCTCTTGATAACACAGTCATTTGGTTTAGATGGTTTTTCCCCTTGGGTTATTTTACTGCCAACTTTAAACTGCAAATTTCTACCTGAAAACATAGCTATAATATCCATACATCTTAAATACAATGTGAAATTCCAGGTGAAACTGCACTGGATTTTTTTTTTGTCTAATCATATACGGCTTGAATTCTGAGAACCACGCCTGCCTACTACAGCAACACATTTGTTCACACAACAGAAACTTCCAGAACACCACAGATTGCCCACTAGAATGTCATCCAGAATTACCAGGACAAATTTCCAAAGCAAGACAAGTGCTCAGTCTCTCTCTTGTTGCACAGACAGTGACATCTCCCATGACAGCTGGTCATGGTGTTGTGTCAATGTCTGTTCTGTGAGGCAGCGCTCCAAACACCTCAGCTCAAGCACCTGAGTGGGCACTCTCTGTGTCCATGCCAAATGCAGATGCTGGAGTCTCCAGAGAGATCCATTGTTCCCCTACTGTCAGAGTCTGTGTTTACTCTCTCTACAGGAAATCTTTGAGGGCTGCCTACTCCATTACTCATAATTTGGGTTAATTAATCTTCAAATGCAGCGCTGATTAATTAAATGCTTCAACTTCCTCCTTACACTTAATAGAAAAGTTTACCAGCTGTAAGCTGTACACTGGGCTTTTCCTTATTTTGAGTAACATTTCAAACCATTTATTTTAGGGCCTTACTCAAAAATGTGCATTTCTTTAAGCTGCAAGTCCTTTAATGTTTTCTGATACTGAAAAGCCTTTAACAAAAACAATACAAAACAAAAAAACCTACTTACATGGATAAAGCCCAAACAAATACAAATAACAAGCTAATCAAAGTTACACAGTTTTAACAAAAAACTACACTAGTGGTATGTTTTAAAGGCCCTTCTAGTTAGGAGCTTCCCTCTCTACAGACACTTGAAAAAAACAAACTTGCTGCCACTGGAATCCAGCTATCATTTCATTCTGCTGGAGAATAAATTATGGCTGTTACTTGTTAGCTTCTAAAACACAGGAAAGTCTTTTTAAAGTTACATTTAACTTTCAAAATATAATTATATGAGAAGGAACATCACAATTTATATATTCCCTCTAATCTTTTATAAGATCCTTAATTTCTAGATCTCTTTACAAGCAAATAAAGTATTATTTAACCAATCAAAGAAAAATCCAATCAATATCGTTGATAATGGGAATTGGGAAGCTTTGCACTCACTGCATGTACACCAAAGGAAGGATCTGAGGCAAGATATCCATACTGACAGCATCATGGGGGTTTTTGACTCTGTGGTTGATGAGGAAACTTCAGGACAAGTGCAAACCAGTTAACTGTCAGCTTCTCCAGTGCCTCTATTCCTCCTCCAGTTTTAGCAAAGGGAAGCAATAACAGACCTGAGACAGACTGGATCAATTTTACCCAGGCTTTGCAGAATGCTGGATGCTCAAGAATCTATTTCCAGTAGCACTCATGCACTACTGCAACAGGAATTCCTTCAAATACTAGACATTTCCACAGTGAATACACTTCAAAAGTTCAGACTATAAAGTTGTAATTTAAACCCATGTGAGTGCAAACTCACGAGAAATGGTCCTGAGTGCTTTGAGATTGACTCGAAACTAAATCATTAAAAAATCTGAAAAACAGCCTTTTAAAATCCTTCTCTCTTTTCAATCATGCTTTGTGTTCCCAAAGTATTCACTGTAACCAGAGAAACAAAGTTTACTCTTTTTAAGTGAACACTGAAACTATAATGCAATGCTCCATGGTTCTGGTAATCTGAATCTTAAGTTAAAAAAAAAAAAAAAAGAAATTTGCTGCATCTGATTGCCTCTTTCCAACTTTTATTTCAATTTCTGAATACATATTAATAGCAACTTAATAAGTTAATTGCTAAGTCACTGTAATACCTGCATCAGGAGTATAGAGGAATTATCACAATCTAAAGGAGAAAAATATGTAAGAGCCCTTTTAAAATACCTGCAGCCCACCAACTACTTCAAAGCAAGTACTCTTGAACAAAACCTTCGGAATGGTATGTTCAAGGAAGTGTAGGCTTTAAAAAGTAGAATATACCATGAGGATCTTTGAAGGTAGTGAACAATTCTTGATGCCTTGCTTCAAATTTTCTGTTTCTTTTCAAATAACATATTTAATATTCTGGAAACATAACACCTTTTTAATGGAGCTGGAATCCTAAACTAAGGCACCCAATTCATTAACTTCTGAAAATTTTAGTCAAGTAAAACTGAACCATTTTGTATATCCCACCTGGAGTCTGAGGCCCTTATTTATTATCCACTATTCTTACAACAGTTTCATTGACCTTGACTGGTTCCTGATCATATATCACATTACATAACCATGACTCTAAATTATTTCTCTAGTTTGTAAAATAAGCAAAAACCAAAACTTTCACTATCTGTATTCCACTGACAAGCACAGTAGCCTAACAAAATAATGTGCAACAGTGACTTCAAGGTGAAGTGTCATATCAAGGGCTAATGACTTAATACATATCATAAAATATTGAGATGGTATGAGTATAATACGAGTTTATGAGTAAAAACTATATTCTAATCATACATAATTACTATTTATAACAAATTTCAATATTATCTAACAGTTTTTGTAGTTAAATTATGTCTGAAATTACTAATGTCATCTTAATTTCTAGACAGACCAGGTACCTTGAAAATCTTTCAAGAACTTCAAAAACTCTCTTCTTGTTCAGTGATTAGAGTTCTGAACAATTTTATAACAGTCAGCAACAGAATGTTTAAAAAACATTGAAATGACACATTTTCTGCATTTGTTTTCCAAGTGCAATATTAGTGCCAGAGTAAATGCAGGGTGGACAAGGTTTTGACAACTATGCAGCCTCAACAAGACTTCTAATGGTGACATAATTATTACACTTGTCATATACTGCAAGTTGTCTGCCTATCCTATGATGAAAGCATTTAGGTTCTTGTAGCACCATTGAAGGCAAACTTCTCGGAAACTTCTGCCTCTGGTAGCTACACAGATCTCAGCTGAGAGATGTATAAAATTTCCATCATTATTCTGGCTCCATTAGAAACCAGGCTTCCTCAGCACCAACAGAGAGTCAGGACACAGGCTGAGCTCAGCTCAGTGTGATCACTGGCTTCTGGCTCAAGCACAAGGCTGGGAAAGCTGAAATTTACTCCCAATGATCAGACTGGAAATCCTAACAATTATAGTTACTCAATATTGATATTTGTTTGAGAAAATAAAAGGTAAGTTTGAACCAAGCAAAGGTAAGTTAGAGACACCAAGCACTCAGCTGCTATGCTGAATTCTTGTGCACCTCTGCAAGTATGTTGATTCTAAGGATGGTATCCTGCCTCTCTCAGGGAAAAAAAAAAATTAACATGAGTAAACCTTTACAACGGGCTAAACTGAAATTTTTATCCCATTTCAAACAATACTAACTGGAATCAGTAATCAAAAATGGAAAATATCCATTCTGAGGATCTTTACTTTGCCATAGAGTTCTGTAGAGACACCAGGAAGATCAATCTTTGATGTTTTCTTTCTCCTACATTAAGGTGACATTTTCCATTATTTAATTATACTAAATATGACACTACTTGGAACACAAACAAACAATGGCACTTTTCTCCCTAGGGATGGTCCTAATGATAAAACAGACATTCTTCATTATAAGCCTGGGCTTCTACAGCCAAGCCTCAGCTTCAATACAAAGACTCTGAGACGACAAAGCTTTCAGATCAGTGCTTAATTCCAGACATGCTGGTTACTCCTCACTGATTTCAAATAAGTTTACTCCTACGCTTGAAAATAAATGTGCCTGTGCAGAATCTTACAAGAAGCAACTATCACTCAACATCTAGGCTTCTATATCACACATTCTTTTAACAACAGCACCAAACAGGGAACTGGATCCTGTCAAAATTCAAATTCTGTAGTGCACTGCATCTGCATTCTTTTCTGTAACCTAGATTGCCTCAGACAACTACCAATCATCCTTAGAAGAATGTAAATATGGAATAGTCTCAGCCATTTCCATAATCTCCCCAATGAAAACTTATCACTAACTGAGCTTTTTGCCTTTTTTCAAGATGCTGCACTCCTCTGCACCAAGGGGAGCAGCAGGGGTGTTTGCCAAAGCACAGGAAGTCTTTCAAAGTAAAGGCAAATGCTCTAAGAATCAGAAGGGAATACTAGTGAGGAGAATTATTAGAATGGATAGGTTATCCTATTGGGGGTTTTGTTGTTGGTTTTTCTTTTTCATTTATTTATTTATTTGCCTGCTACCTTCTCCTTGCAGCAGAGAAACAGAATAATCAGTTTGACAAGAAATTATGGTCTACCTGTGTAGCTCCCCTTAGTGATGTGATTTAGCATTTCCCTATTGTAAAAGGACTCAGGTTGCACATATTGGGACTTCAGTAAATATTTATAAAAAATTACTATTTTTAAACTACTCCCAGTTCAGCTGTTTTCTTGATCACCTTTGCAGATGTTAGTCCCTGCTGCACTCTACCTGTACTAGCAGAGTTATGATGGTGGGTTTTGTACCCAAATACTGTCCCTCCAGCAAGAGGATTAAAAACATCCTACTCATCTCGTTTAGGCTCCTACATATTAGATTACAACACTGCACACACAGAGGAAAGGGTCTGAATCAGCAGTTCAGGACTCCAGCAGCTTCCTCCAGCACTGAGTCCAAAACTACTGCCCCAAGTAAACCTCAGCATAAAATTATAAGCTCCACACGAAGCAAGTTTCTGTCTCCTCCACCGCCACTGCAAGCCTGTGGCATAGCTTCCTTCTCTTTGCTTAACTGCCTGGTTTATTCCTAGCCACTTCATAACTATTTATTCTTAACCCATCGTGAGACATCGGTGTTTTCATTTGTGGCTCTCATTTCATCACAGTAAAGGACTTACATTTTGGTCGGGGGGAAAGCAGGAGAAAATTGGAGTGACAGATGCTCTCTAAAGAAATAAAACATTGCTGTTACCTTTTTCATTTTCTTTCAGTAGGATTCAGGTGGATTATCTCCACCAACAAAAGGACGAGTATTTGAACCCTTTTTTATTAAATTATGTCTTCATTTCCACTTACAATATGGATTCACACATCAAAGAGCTTATGAATCTCATTGGTTAAACAGAATTTTCGAAGTTTTTAAAAATAAGCAAATAAAAATAGATTAAAAAGCACCCTCTGACTATAGATGGACTTGATTTCTGTGTTTTCTTTAGGTATTTTTGAGATTTCCAGCGATACAGTATTGGAATATGCTTTTGGTTTATGTATTGTAAATACACACCAATATTGCATTGATTTGAGTAATGGCAACATATTTTCACTCTAATGTTCAGATTTTCTTAATGTATTATGTGATACAGATTGTGCACAAATAAGAAAAAATTAACATGACAAAGTATCTTTAAGCACTTCTCTAAGTGCATCAGAAAACAGTATTTCATCCACAAGCATAAAATCTATCCATACAGATAATGCCTAATGCTATTAAAGTTCTCAAAGAAAATGAGAATCCATATCATGCCACCTATTAATAAGAATATCTCAGAGACATACTTTCAAATGCTCAATTCACACATCTCCCTAAAATTAAAAAAAAAGTTTGGCTTATTTTTCTTTAACACTTTTAGTCAATTAAATCTTCACGCAGCATTGCATTGCAGCAACATGATGTCAAGTTAGAAATGTTATGAAATGCAGTGCTTGTGGTACATATCAATGTGCAGCCACTATAATATTTTGCTGTACCTCCGAAAGCACAGAATCTCACCATGAAACAGGACAATATAGAGCTGATCTAACTGCAACTGAAGACAAAGTAGGAGTTGAATCAGGTCCTTTCAGGTGTACTTTTAAAGCACACAAATATATATAGCTTCCCCTTAACATGCCAGCAAATAAAACACTTCCAGGAAAACACAGGAAGTATTAAATAGAACAACTGTCATCATTACATTTCCCATAATTAAACTTCTCAGAAGATGTAACACACAACTGGATGTGCATCAACTGCTGCACACAGACAGGAGTGGCATTGGGGAAGAATAAAATAGCTGTTACACTTTATGTAACTTACATAATCAGAATCAAACCACTGAATACATTGTAAAAACCTCTGATTAAATGTAATAAAACTTATCTGTATGACAACATAATTTTGTCTAAAACTTCATTCGATTTCTTTCATAACAATCAGGACAAACAGATTCGCCAAACTGTGTTCTATCTGCAAGGAATAGCAAGATCTGGAATTAATGACTGAAAACTTACTAGTTCCACGTTATGTTTCTTCAAGTGTTACATTTTCTTGACACTGTCTATACTAGCTGAAACTGTGGGGAAAAGCAAAGTATAAAAAACCCACATTCTACAATTCATTAAGTCCCATTTTTGTTATAACTGCTGACATGGAAATATTTTTATTTGCAAACTATCTATGTTTAAATAAAATGTCCTATCGTGCCTTCTGTGACACTTTACTTCGCTTCACTAGGACCAGGTACGTACAGTGAAAGAAAATTGTATGACCACTACCACCTAAATATCACTCCTGGTTTTTTACAGATGAGAAATTCTCAGTAGACAAATCTGTGACTGATATCTTCCTTTCAGATGATTTGACAAGTTCACATATTTCCTCCTTACGATTTGTCCTGATGATGACACACGTCCCACTGCTCCCATCGAGCTAACAGTGGGCTCCTGCCCGCCCACGAGTGACTGGGTATTGCAGTGCCATATGCCTGTCGGTGCCCTACTCACCCACATTACACCACTATACTTTAATACATTTTTCATAACATGTTGTTGATTCATCCAGAAAAATCAGTTCAGCACACAACCAGCAAGCACAAAAGGAGTGGGAATCAGTGAGGGGAAACGCAGGATTTAAGGAAAAATGACCATATTTGAACAGCACTACCTCTGGCGCTCACTAATCTCCTTAGACCTGCATCTCCCTGTTCGCATTTTCTCGCTACACCTGTCAGCAGCAGCAGGGGCAGGGAATTCGGACCCGGCTCTGCACAGCCCGGGGCGGGAGCACACTGCGCTACATCGGCGGCAACACTCGGGCTGTCACGCAAGCGGTGCTCCCGCCGGAGCCGCTCCCGCGCCCTCAGCCCGCGCTGCCATTGCCGCTGTGCCGGGTCCGGCAGCGCCGTCCCCGCGGGAGCGGTGCCTGCTCCAGCCGCGTCCTCCGCCGGCCCGGGCGCGGACAGCTCCGCCGGCACCGCCAACGCCTCCCGGCGTTTCCCCAAGGCTGGCGGCGAATCCGCCGGGAACTTTGTGCCCCGGCGATGCTCGCCGGGAGCCGCAGGCCGGGTCTGGGCACGGCGCCCCTCATGTCCGCGGGGACCC
>VZTR01033191.1:115208-130082 GCA_013400775.1 Chaetops frenatus | reverse complement strand
AGGCGCCCCATGGTATTTCAATCGCCCTCCCGGCCAACGGTGTCACTTGTGGGGTAGCAATAACCGAGCTCCCGGGCAAACGCCTCACCGCCTGCCGGGGCGGCCCCGTGAGGGAGAAGGTCAGCAGGAGGGTGGGGTGAGGCGAGGCGAGGACAGGCACGGGTGAGCTAAGGAAGAGGGCGACAGCAGTGGTGAGGCGAAGGTTTGGTGCCGGTGGGACAGCGCATCCTGGCAGATCCCCCTCAGGAAGGGCGGCTGGAAGGCAGCTCCCGCCGCGGGACCGCAGGAGCCACCCCGAGCATCTGCACGGGCAGTCGCACCTAAACACCCTGGTGAGGCCACCGGGAACAGGAAGGCAACTCCTGTTTTATTTTTTATTTCCATGTGAGGAAAGCAACTGCCGTGTGTTTGACAATCATATGGTGATAAAGCCAAACTAAAAGTATTAAATTATTTTAGAGGGGTGCCCACCTTCTGGGTGCTTAAGCACAAATAGCTGAACACGTAACTGTGTCATGGCCTCAGGTGTGACACAGTTGTCATGGCTTTAATCTGTTCTGTGCCTTCCTCAAGCTCAGCACTAACAGCAGCAGAAGACAGTGATGTCTGAGAAGTGCATCTGGAGTAAGTTCTTACACCCGGTACAGTACAATCAGAGACTCTCAGCACAAACATCCCTGAAGTGAGGGTAGCACCGAGCTATCTCATCCCCGCTCCCGCTATCCCTGACACATTGGTCAATGGTGGTGGGAAATACTTGGGCCTGGGATACCCTGCTTAAGCATGTAGATAGATAGATATTTTGCACAGTGCAGATAAGAACAAATCCATGCTGAAGTGACAACTTTTCACTAAGTTGCTATAACGTGAATAGCATGAGTTGTAATCCTTACCCAGAGTGGAAGTCCTAAAGTGGCGCTGTCAGCTAGGAAGAAATAATGTGAAAAATATTGTCACTTTATGGCTCAGAGATGAGCATTTCAGTGATTTTTTTTGTTTGTTTGTTAGTGTATAATATATGCCTCAAGACTGCAGTAGGCTGCATTCTGCCCAGGCCTGTTCACTGCACAGGAAGCAGAGAAGATAAATGCAATACTTAACAAGCACAACAGATTTTAATCAGAAACACAATAGTTACATTACTGTAGTTAATGAGTTCAATGGCCTTGCATTTTCAGCCAAGAAATCTGATGTGCACAAATGTCCTGAAATTCTGTGCCACAAATGCTTTAAAAAATTCAAGTGGCAGCTTGATGTCCAGTATGAGCATGTACATCTACAGCTCTCAAGATACTGTTAATGGGTTCTTTGACTTTGAAGAGCTCAGGCATTATAAGCAATGAGGGATAACTAACCTGAAATGATTAGGAAGATTAAGGAGGTGGCATTAATTGTTGTACTTAAACAATGCTCTTAGTATACTAACTGGGAAGTACATATATTATATACACAGTATATCAAATTAGTTTGAAAACCTGTAGAGATCTTACTTTGCCTTAAAACCAAGAACCGTAAAACGAACAGGTTGCTTTGTCCTTCTGTGTATCTAGTCATCATTACCTGGCTGAAAAAACTCTTGTTGCCCACACATGTTATAAGAGAGTAAGTGTGGGCTGGGTTTTGATCTCGACAACATTAACAGAATGTTAGTGACATTGCAACTGAAATAGTCATTTACATTTATGCTATACTATTGAGAAAATAGTATACACCTTAAAATGGTAGGAAGTGCTGACTAAAAGAATAATGAGACTGCATTAGTTTAAATATTGAGTGTTATTTGTTATGATTAAATATTTAAGTGTTGCATCTGTCAGAAAGATACATCTCATATAGAAATTATTCCAAAAAAATCTAGTCTTAAGCTGCTTGCAGTGGTGAAAATTTTGTAGATCAGACAATCTAAGGATATGGGAAGTGAAGTTGATTTGAAAGCTGATAAACCTGGAAGAAGCAGGTAAGCTGTCAGAGGTTTTTACTTTGTAAAAGGACTGTGTATTAGAGAACCTCATAATATTGGTTTTCACTTCTACATTAGCAAGTTTGGGACATAAATTCATTTTAAGTATTTCTATACAAAAAAGTTAAGAAATGTGACAACACTACCTTGCTTAAAGATTACAATGGGTCATGGGTGTATATTCAAAATTTCTTTAAAAGTCTGTGATGCAATTCCTATTCCTAATTCAATAGGGATTCCTAAATCTATTTAAATCTGCTAAACAATGACAGTTATTCCAAATTTAGCTCTATAGCTTTCAACTATTATATTCTATCCATCTGGTATTAACAAATTAACTTATGTCCATTTTATTCATCATCTTCTGTACTTCNGATGCAATTCCTATTCCTAATTCAATAGGGATTCCTAAATCTATTTAAATCTGCTAAACAATGACAGTTATTCCAAATTTAGCTCTATAGCTTTCAACTATTATATTCTATCCATCTGGTATTAACAAATTAACTTATGTCCATTTTATTCATCATCTTCTGTACTTCTTGATGTGCATTACGGAGATAAAACCCAGTTATTAATGAAGACATTTTATCCTTTAGTTTTAATTGGCATTATGTCTGTTTTTCTTGTACCTGTTCCTTCTTAGAGTGGCTCCATTATACACTGCCTTTCAGAACATCTTGCTTTAAGCACCAATGTTTTACATATATGCTGAACGAGTAAAAAGATCCTGTCTTTCTTGCCTTTTGGATGAACAGCCTATTTTTAACAGGAGTTAATCAGCAACTTCCAGACTGAGGGAAGCATCTGGACATCCCACTGTTATCTCCAAGGCCTGCATGGACCCATTTACTAAACTAAGACCAAAATTTCTAAGGTAGAGATTCCTACAAGAGAGGCCCTCTGATGCTATTTGCAGTTCTCTATGCAAACCTGTTCTCTCTAACAGAATACACTCTCCTTCACTGCAGAAAGCTGGAACATTTTTTGAACTTAGTACGTCTTTTAAAAACACTTCAATTCCTGTTAGGTTAATACAGCTGTTTCATAGGGATTTTTCAATACAAAACCAAGCAGAACCATACTAATTTCTTAATTTTATTTGCTCATATAACTCAACTGCAGACTTTACCTCAGAACAAGCTGTATAATCTAGTTTTTACAGTCTGTGATGCCCTGGCCTCTTCTCAAGCCTGTCTCCAGAATGACCTTCCAATGCACCTCTTGGCTCAGAGGAGCAGACTGCTCTTTCACACAGGTACAAGTTGCAGTGTTGTGTGACTGCTACACTGGGTGGATGTGCTCTTGGCACAACTCCTCCCATGGCTATGTGTTTACACCAGGACAGTGGTGTATCCAGAAAATCGATGCAAGGACCCTGAGAAGGTATAGTTTAATGCCAGTGTGTGTGATAGTCTTGGCCCGTGCCATGGTGATTTTAGGCTGTTGTCAGCAGCAGGAGACTGACTCACTGCAACTTAGAGGATGCCACTGAGGCATCAGGATTGTACATCAGGAACTTCCATCAGCTGCTAAGACTGAGGAAGTGTAATTGTAGTATAAAGCTATTTTCCTCCTAAGTCGTGCCTCTCATTTTTTTTCCTTCTTAATATTGATAGCATATATATGAGATTCCAGGGAGTGCAAAGCAAGATTTTGCAGCATTATCTACCCCTGCAGACTTTAGATTTGATTTCAGTAAGCCTGTCACTGGCATTGCAGAACCTTATCTTGCTCTCCCTTATCATCAGCCCATCACACAACCCCATAGTGCCAGTTGTCACTAGGTGCCATCCTTTTCAAACTCTCACCTGTGTCAGTTTTGCCTGTGCTCACAGTACGAAGGGAAATTTAGGTCTGACTCAAAAGACTCTTTGGAGACACTATGGAAATGCACTTTTTAAAGTCTTGGCTATGGTTAAATTACTTCAGATAATATTTTTCTGCAAGAATGTGAGGAAAAAAAAAACTTCACTTCTAACTGGCATAGCTGTGCTAGTGAACAAGCAAAAATACTTTTTATTTGCTGATGTAGCTTATTTTGTTCAACAAACTTGTATAAGCTACTGTTTGGCAAAAAAGATAAATAATCTTACCAGAATAACTGGCATCTTTATTAGTAATATAATGGTTGCATCAGCAATGTTTGAGGGCAGATTAGAACTTAATAGCACATTTCAAGCATTCAATTGCATTGATTTCTAGGCTTGCAGCATTTATTAGAACTAAATCAAACATTAAATAAACTTGTTGCTGGTTTTATGGAATATTAAATAACTTCTTTTCTTTGCATCTTAAGATAGTCTTAATTTTAGCTGTTCTGTGCATATAACAGACACTTTTCATAACATTACATCATCTGTTCCATATGGTTCTCAATACTGTGCTACCGTGTATGTTGAAGAATTAGCATTTTGTTTACTACTAGGATGAACCTGTTCCTCTTGCTGACTTTAACTCCAATGGTTGATAAAAACCTTGATACATGTCATGTTCTATGTTTATGTGGTATTTAATATGATTTGAGAACTTTTTATTACACAGTTCAGTTGGTAAAGTGGCAGAGTTCCAGACTGATAGAATACAGTAGTGACATTAAAACATTACATTAGTTGACTGATCTCCATCTCTAATTTAATCAAAATTTTCCTATTTACTAAAGGAAATAAAGTTTTTTTTCTGCAGGAGTTGCTAGTAATGTGAATGTGTATAGGTAGTCATTTATAGTAATAATATTAATAAATATTTCCATTAAAGCTACTGTAACGACTTCCTTGCCATTTCAATCTGTCATGTGTAAACTTGTTACAACTTCTATTTTCTTTCTACAAAGAAAAGGAGAGGAATCATATATGTTAAAGGCAAAACAATTCCTTAGAATCTACAAGTTTGTCAGATGCAATGACTCTGGGGGTTATTTTCTCCCTCCTCAAAAGTAAGCAAAAACTGTGTGTGTTTATATGCTTCCTAACCATATTTAAGATACATAATTCTGTGACTTTTTCTGATCTACTAAGGCTTCTTTGTACTTACATTAATGTATTTATTGACTATAATGCAAAGGTGTTTTTCTGGTCTGTTACTGCCTTTTTTCGTAAAATACATGCTAAATGAAGATTATATAAATATATATATATATAGAGAGAGAGAGAGAGAGATACGTACAGTACCAATATAAAAAACAAACAAAAAATGCTTGAAGGAATTTTCCTATGGCACTTTACTGCGTAATTGACCATGTACACAGAGGGAAGTTTTCACATTTCTTTGAAGTGTCGTCAGGATAGGCTGGCTTGACTGGTGGCAGGGAACTGTGGGTCTAAGTGGGTACAGTAGTGAACTGACACAGTCATTTAAAACTAGCTTGCATTTTCTGAAACTGTTCATCCTGATCATTTATTTAAACTGCCAAAATAAAAAGAGGTAAATAGTTTTGCTTTGGAAGGAAAGAATGTTCACCTTGTTTTCTCAGTAGAAGGAAAAATCTTAAAAAATTTATTCACAGAATAAATAACTTTACTGTGGATTACCAAGAAGAAAGGGTTTTCTAGATTAGGAAATTGAAATATTTACAACTTGCTAGCAAGTATCCCTGTTTCACTACAATCAGGGCATTTAGAAGTGGTTTTCCATACAATTAGTGTTAGTGGTGTTCTATCAAGTCTGATGTGGAATTGCTTTATACTGTTATACACAAATTTTAAGTTACTGCAAAAATAAGAATACTCTTAATGGGGGGAATTCAGGCCAGACCAAAGTGGACTTGTACAGCCACTGTCCTGTGATTTTAGATATACTTATTCCTTGCAAGCTCGTAATGCTAATATTTTACTCTTAAAAAAAAAAAAAAAAAAAAAGAAAACCACCCTAAGTCAAAATTATCCAAATATCACATTATGCCTGACAAGCATGACCCTCTCACAGGATAAAATAAGCTTAATGTAGAAAAAAATAAGCATATGCATGAATTCCGTTAGTGCTCTCTGATACAGCTTATTCATGTAGAAAACTACTGGAGGGAAGAAATCACCAAGCATACAATTTCAATGTGAGATGCAAAAGAAGGAGAAGCGTAAGTAACATTGCTTCCCAGAAAAGATTCTAAGGAACAGATCTGCAACACATCACAGTCTTAGTACACAAAGATCTATTTAATTTGTCTTGCTAACTGGGTATTGGTAGAGCTGTGAGGCTCTGTAACTGGGAGGTGAGGTGGGATCAGACCTTGCTATGATTTTGGGGTGTAGAGTTGTTAGTAGCTTTCATTTTTGGATGCTATGCACGATGGGGAAGCCTCCAAGCACACAACAGCTAAAAGAAAATAGAAGATCATTAAAAGCAGGGGATAATTACTGTTCCCTGGAGGAAGGTTGTAAAGTTCTGAAAACCAAAAATTCAGGATATTGCAGGCTGGGAAAGAAGCATGGCTGCCTGAACTGCTGAGGTAGTTGTGTTATAGAACTATTGTGAAAAATCTGGAATGAGGACCGATTCATACAACTGGTTGTACTCAGTTGTCTAGAAAAACTAATTGTTTACTTTGCCCCTTTTGTTTTCAGTTCAGTAGTGAGTTTTCTGCATGGTACCTGTACACATCAGGATAAGTAGATCAAAATGACAGAGAGTATTACTAAAATTTAAGGAGTTTCTCTTGCCAAAATTTCTAAACATGCCAAATTCTATAGACTATTTTTATATTATAAATAAAAATGTCTAATTATAGTTTATTTACAATATTATAAATATGAAACTTATAAATTCAGACCCTTATTTAGCATCTTTAATATCTTTAATTAAATGCTGATAGGAATGTTTCCACATTCATGAGCTATAAGTCTGAAGGTTAGCTGGATGTTTCCTGAATGTATTGAAATTGTTTGTAATCTGAGTTGAAGGCTGTTTTATAACTCTAGTTGTATATTTGCACACTTATCACAAATATGAAAAACATTTTTCATGTTCAAGGAGAAAGTTGTTCTCATTAGAGTGCATAAAGCTTAGAGTGTATAAAGCTGTTCTCATTATCATGTGTATGACTGTTAACGTTATACTATTTTAATCAGATTAGCAGTACAATGAAAATTAATGTAATAGGATTTGCTATAATTAGAGGCAAGTATACAGTAATCTACTATGAAAAGAACACAAAAAATGTCAGTGGAGCTCATTACAGGAATATTGTTTATGGTAATTATTCAAACGTTTTAAAAATCATGCTAAGTCTGATTTTAATCAGATTTTTTTTTCTTTTTTTTCTTTTTTCACAACTTTAATAAAATCAATTCAACTCAGAAACGTTATTACTCTTCAAGTATTACTCTTTTCTGGCCTGGAAAGAAGTGGAAATAACCACAAACAATTTTAAAAATGATGGACTACAAGCTACTCTTTTCAGTGTCCTGTCCAAATAAAAGATATAATGAAAACAAAGAGTAAAAATAATAAAATACTGATAAACAAGGTTTTTACAACATAGATGAAGGAACTAAGTGCTCAGTATTTATCAGTATTAGTATACCACAAATGTTCCTGTAATTCCAGTGTAGGGAAACCTACATGAAATTTTGGTTCAGATTTCAGATCTATTTCCCCGATGATTATTACTGTTATTATATACTTGTCTCTCATAACATTCTAATAGATCATAAAACTTAAGATACACAAATGAAGCCTAACAGGTGGAAATTGAGAAATGAAAAGCTAACTTAAAAGTATAGCTAAATGTAGTAGCTGCATGGAATTATTTTTTTGTACCTGGGACACTCCATGTGGTGAAAGAATCAGCTTGAACCCAGCAGGGTGAAGAGCTGGTTCCTACCATGTCACTTTTGCAGTCACCAAAATGCTCTCCCTAGTGCCGTGGTACCCTATCCTACTGGAGATTCAAAATACAGTACTGGCTTACAGTGTGCATCTACAAAGCTTTCAAAAGTCCAGTACGAATATTTTGAAGAACAAAAAGTATTCATGCTGCTAAGAATCTGCAAGATCTGGTATTTTTTAGCCACTGAATTTTTAATTTTGTGAAAACAGCAGAGGTAGAACTTGTAACATTCCAGTGAGATAGAGCTCTCCCATTAAGCATGTGTGTGTGAAGGGGGGGTTATATATTAAAAAAATAAAGATGTGAGAGAGAGAAAAATCAGCTTGAAGGAACTCTTGCACCAAAGTTTTGAAAATGTTCCTATTTACAAAAGCCTAACTTCAGACAATATATCTCTGAGTATCTCAATTCAACTTTGTAGTATTAAAAATATTTTATGTTAATTAGGACGAGTATTTTCAATGTGACAAAAATTGAAGATATGTCATTCTTTCAGGTATATGGAAATGAAGAATATAAAACACTTTTCAGTTTCTTTCAAGACTGTCTAATATAACAGAAAGAAAGAGGAGATCTGTTAATTCTAGATACAGGTAAGTTTGAATATCAAGCAAGTATTTTCTTTACTGCATTGAATACACAAGACATTTATGTTCATCTTTTACTAAGCAGTGTCATGAGTTTTCTAGATTCTAGTCAGTTATTTATAAACAGTAAAAATTCACATGCAGATCAACGATCTTGCTACAAACCAGATTTTTATATCAAATAAGCAAATTTCTGTCCTCTGCCTCAGAGAAGACACAATCAATTCTAGCTTCTTTTATACACTGCAGTTATTGCTACTTTTGGCATAGATTATCTGGCTCCAAATTTGCTGTGAGTAGACCAATTTTTTTTTTAATTGCCCCAGTATAAAAATAAAACTGCCTTTATGGCATTCCTGATGTTACACTATCAAATTGCATAAGGCCTTCCATCCTGGGGAAAGCATGAATAGCAGAAGAGAAAATGGGGGTAATTAAGCAATCTGCCATTCATCCCTTAGCTGAGAGCACAAAGCTTTGGGTTTGAGTTGTGGGGTGCGATGTGAGTCAGTCACTTGGTTTTAAGCAAAAGAATAACAAATAATCCACTAGTAAGGTTTTGTCTGGTAACATAAATAGACTTAACTCAGATTTTGCTGGTTTGGCAGTTTACCTAACATTTTTTCTGGTTTATATAGTATTTCTCGTATTTGTTTTTAGACTTAAAAAAACCCCAGAAGCCTGTACAATGCTGTTGGACAAGATTTTATTTGTCCAATTTAAAATTGGTCATTGAATTAATATTCTCTGATCCTTCAATAGTTCTACTTTCCATCATGTTTCAGAAACAAATTAGCAAAACACATGAAACAAAGTTATATTTCAATATACTCTCTGTCCTTCCCTTTTGTTTGCGTCTATTTAACATGTGTACTTGGATCTTTGAAAGATAAAGCAAGACCATGTTGGGGTCAGGTATACTCAGCTGGCATAAAATATAAGGCCCACAGGGAAGTGATTGTTTTATACCATGTGAGGGTCTGGTAGCATGGTCTAATTCATGCATTTTGGTGTGTGTTGGGAACAGTATTTCTAAGGAGTGATTTCCTGAAGGTGACCTGGATCATGTCTGTCCTGAGATCTGTCATGCTGTGATCTGCACCATGTACCATGTTAACAGTTACAGGATAATTACTCTTCTCACTATAACTTACTACTTTTTTTTTTTCTCATTACACACTAGCAGGTTTGAGAGCTCACTTGCTCTCTTGCCAACTAATCTATTTGCCCACCATCTGCAAGTAAAGAGCACTTGAGCAGTTAGGAAACTGGCTGGTTCTTCCTCAGCGCTGTGGTTTCTTGGGAGCTATTCATTGGCTCTCCAGACTTTGGAGCAGCAAGAGAGGATGCAACAAAAATGAAAATAAAGCTCTGGTGGTTTGTTGGGGTTTTTTTTTTGTTTTAGTTAAAGAACCCTATTTTATTTTCTGTGGAAGTTTTTTAGTAATGTACAAAGGATAAATTTTGAAGATTAACTCTAACAGCCATAAATAGAGATCTCTCTTGGCACCCTGAACATCTCTGCAAATCTGTTCATTTTATTGCAGTAGTGCAAACTCTTCCTCAGAGCCATCTGCAACACTACTGAGATTTGAAAACCAGAACACAGAAAAAAGACCATTGCTTAATGGATAATGATCAAGGACATTCTCAAACTCACTGCACTTATCTTCCAGACAACTGCCCAAGCAGCTAAAGCACCTCTTCATTGGTGTCACTCCCAAGTGAAAGATACAAACACTACGGAAGCCAGAGAACTTCTCTAAAGAAAATCAGCTGATTTCTCACACAAATTTAGTGTGATATTACTCCTCCAAATCTTTGCTGGACCTTATTGATGAACAAATAGAATGAATTAAGCAGTGACCACACAACAGAACAAATAAAGAGCAGTGAATATTCAAATGGAATTAATGAAATCAAGCTTCTTATCTGCTCATGTAGCCAAAAGTGATGATGTTCCACTTATTGTGAGTGACCTCGTAGTGGCTGGAGATAGCATTTTGCAGTGCTGACAGTTTGAATGTGTACCAGAGTACACTGACACTAAAAGAAAACACACATCTCTGTAGGAGACAGAAGACATAGTGTTTGTAGGAACAAAGCAAAAATACCAACACTTGCAAGTAGTCACTGCAAAACACATTCAGTCTGGTGATCTCTGCACATCACTGTGACAGCAGCAGTAAATCACAAGCTCTGCAACTGTTCAGAGGGAAGGTTTCCTGTGAACCTGAAGCCAAAGATTAAGGTGGATCACATGGTATTGGACTCACTCCATCCAACAGATAAGTTTCTCATTATCTTATTATGCAAAAAGCATACATACCGTCTGTCTTGGCCATTTATGAGATGTTACTACTGTGGTATCTACACTGTGAACAAAACAGAAATGAACTCTGCTCTTGCCTTCCTGTATTTTCATATGCTCACATCTCTCAGCAAGATGTGTTATTTTTAAATGATCTCTTCTACTGAAACTTCTGAAAGCATAGCTGTCAGCATTGTGTTGCACCTTTTACCTGGTCATCTCATCAAAGGTATTTATCTGTGTAATTCCTACCGACTTCTGTAAATTTTGACAAAATAATGCTATTCCACCAGAATAAAGCATTCAACTCTCTTATACAACTCAAATCTGAAAAAATTCTGACGGGTGGAAAACACACTAAGAAAAATTGTGCAGCATAGCAGTGGAATAGAGTTGTCCAGTAGCAAAGAAGAAAAGTTCTACAGAAGTATCCTGATGCTGTTCTGGTTGCAAGGAATTTTATTCTTTTGATGGATTTAAGATTAGGGAAGCACCAATGTCATTTCTCAGCTACTTGTCATCCTACTTGATCCAGACATCTGACATCTCCTGACAAATCTGATGCTGTAGAAGCTCAGATTCTCTCTGGTGAACTGTATTACAAATAGAACCAAATTCAAGGTCATAGCTAAGATTCTAAGTGAATGTGATTAGATAAAATTAAATATAATACAGACAATCTCATTTTCATTTCTGTCATCTCTTATATGAGCATCTCTGAAGAAGTATAATGGTGAATAGCTCCAACCTCAAGAGTGATGAATTTCTAGGGGAGTTGACTAAAATGTTATCTGAATCTTCATATAATCTTCAGACTGAAATTGCATTTTCCATTTTCTTTGCCATAGGTATTTTATAGTGCAAAGAATGTCAAAATAAGAGACATTGCTTTTCCCTTACAGAGGCATTGTCACACTACTGTACAAATAATGCTTATCTGTTCACACACCTAACACAACATTCCTGCTCTGGTATATAGCATTATTTTAAAATGACTCCACATCCTCTCCTAACCTACAGTACATAATCTTATCACCTCCTGTCTCAGTTTGTTTTTCCAAATGTCATTAGCATGCTTTAGTCTAGCAGCCAGCTACTTGCTCTTTGAATTCAATTGGCCATCACTAGACAGTACAAGAGAAGACTATTTGCTGCTATTTTCAATCAAGAGACCTTCAAGAGACATTCTGGTTCTTCACATATTTTCTGGCTAGCATTGAATAGAAGGAGACTGGTAAGGAAACACCCCAAATAAGAGCACTGTAGATTTAGTCTTAACTTCTGCAGGCCCAATATTGAGACATCTTGAGATATTTTCATGGAGTTTGTTGCTAGCTTGTGATGTACTTTATTTTTTGATGCTTCTCTTTCCAATATCATAAGCTAATTTTTTTCTTTGCAGTCTGTTGCAAGTATTTTATGAAGAACAAATTCATCTTATATCACCTACACAAAGTGACAATGCTGTCTTCCATTTTTTGCAGCAGCAGCAGTGCCGAAGTTACTCATAAATTGTGCTGTGAATCTGACATAAAGCCAAAAACTGGAAGAAGCCAACTCACCCCTCCCCAGGTATTATTCTTCATTCTATAATTTCACTGTATTTACCAGACACTGTTAGTTACTGTGGTACATCTAATTATTCTTACTTACTCTTGTCAACCCAGAGAAAAGAGAAGCACCATCACCTGATTTGCACATGCCAGTTTTCTGTAATCTTCTGAATAATTATTGGAACACTTATAATTGAGCTGTGTTTGTATGAACAACGTTTACATGTGGTTTATAAAGATTGTTCCTTTTTTTGCATTTGTTTACATATCCTCTCACCTGTGCTTTAGTAATAACTTTGTAAAGTACTAAGGAAATTCACATGAATTAGAGAATGGAGAGAATTAGAGAATTAGAAATTAGAATAGGAGAATGGTACTAAAGGGATGAACAAAGCCAGAAAAATGAGACAACCTTGAAATTGAACTCAATCTTCTTGTGCCTGCCTGCTGCATATTGCCTTCATTTTGCTGTGTCTCTACTAATAACAATGGCATATGTGCTTGTGTAAAGTAGAGGAAACCAGTGGGCCAAAGCCATATGTAAAATATGATTCAAACTTCTGCAGAGTGGGCTAAATGTGTAATCTAATATTTCTTTATCAGGCAGCCATCATATGTCTGTATGCTGCCTGTAGCAACAGATAGCACAGTAATATAACATTCTGAATTCTGTAACTGAGAAACACATGCAGCAAAAACCAACTGTGCCTGGTTATAAAAGTACTGCCTGGATTTCTTCTTAGCTGAAAAGACAGGGGTTATTTGCAGGCAGTGTTTACCATTACTTTGGGGGAGGGTTTGAAGAAGGGAAGGAAAAAAATCTAGCTATGTTTCAATGTCCTATAGGCCTTCTTATGTCCTCCATGGGTTGATTAAAATCATGTGCTCCCGCTTGTCCCTTATCCTTTATCCCCTACAGAAGGAGCAAGTAGCAATAATTTGCCGCAAGATTTTTATGTAAGTGTCCCCCTTACATGGGTTTTGTGCAGAAGAAACATATGGTTCTGAAAGAGCATTAATACCCAGGTACAGCTGGTCTTTGAAGATTTTAAGTGATCTAGATAAAAAGAATGATCAAATGCCTCCTAAGGGTGACTGTGGCTGTTGTGACACAGTTCTTTGTAAGAAGTGTAACACTTATAGGGAGATGTCTATGGAGTCCTAAGAATAGAATGGGGATTGTGCTGGCAAAAGAAAAATAGACATGTAAGCAAATAAGACAAAAATAAAACCCTCAACATGGCCAGCAGTAGAGAACTTAATCACTGTCTACCAGGTTGGCAACAAAGAAAAAGCAAACTGATTAATTAATCTATTGTTATTAGTTAATGCAACAACCAAACATTTCTCCATGACAGCAATGTCTCTGCGCCAGGTTTTTATTACCCTGCGGCACTGGCACTCCTATTACTCAGAGAGTTTACATTGATTTAAAACAGAGTTTTGTTTGCTGGATTTAAAGACAGCTATCACAAAAAGATTAGTCAGACCTTAGTGAGTATCAACCCTGTTTCCTATTTGAAAGACTCACTGGATTGGAAGAAATTCACTTTTAAAGAAGGAAAGATCTAAGGCAACAGATTTATTTGAGGAGCTGATCCCAAATAATGATGTTCAATCTTTATTTTTATTGTGAAATATCACATAGTTCCAACCATACTTAATCAGGCTTCATTACTCCAGATCCCAAATGGAAGTGCCAGAGCTGAGACTCCATAGTCATTAACTGCTCCTGTGCAGAGTAAAATTTCCCAAGGTGTATGTTCCCAGGATTGCCAAAGGGATAGAGAATAAATTTGATCTAAAGAATGTGAAATTCAGAATGGAAATTTCACAACAGAAGGTTTAGGGAACCTGAAAAATTTATGACACAACTATAGTTTCATGACTGTCAGAGGTAAATTAAAGGAGCAGTAAAAAGTAAAGGGCAAAGATGTAAGAAAATTGTGTAACCCAGGCAGTGCTCTGAGAAGAGAAGCCTTTTCTCACTGAGATTGGTAGCAAATCCCGAGCTTACTGTCAAATACAAACAAGAAAGCTAAACCACAGCATCAGAAGCTGTGGCCCAATTCTGCATAAATGAAGTCATATTTTTCAGGACTGCTGAAGGTAGAAATCTCTTTTCAGAAATAAACCACTATCCCATCTATATTTACAGCAGCAATGAAAATGCAGCTGCTAATATAAAATAAACACAAATCCATCATTTTTCCTGAATTCTGCAGCAAGAATGCTTGCAGATAAGGTGCAAATCTAGTCCTGGGGCTGCCACTGGATAATATGCCCCTAACTAGAAGGATTAGAACTACCATGACATAAGAAATCCTAAGCTAATTTGGAAGTAGAACAGCTGAAGAAAGGCTGTTAACAGAAGCTGGAATTAGAATGCGAGGTTAAACTGCTTCAGATTATTTCTGTCTGTGCTGATACTGGTGCCAGATGTGAAAGTCTGGGTGAGATAACCATCTCTGAAACCACCAAATCTATCATAAGTCAGGAAGTTTAGGAGGCAAGATAAGAGATATTGTAACTATGAGTGTAATAAGAAAAAGTTCCTTTTAACCTTCTCATGTAAGATTATAGCAATAAAAAAAAGGAAAATTACATGAGGGGAGGTTCATCCTTTTTTTTTTTTTTTT
>VZTR01033191.1:56872-111543 GCA_013400775.1 Chaetops frenatus | reverse complement strand
ACTTATTTTTTTTCCTCCCATGGCACCTATAAATTTACAAATAAAGATAATAGGCCAAATGAACTTGCAGGCAATTCCATTCATCTCATTTATAACTGTGTCCATAAATGAACATGCAAACCAATGAATAAAACCATCATGGTTCCTACTCCAGTAAAATAAGCCTTTAAAAATACAACAGTACTTTTGATGCTAAACTCCTTAATGAAAACCCAAAACTTGAATATTATTACCCTAGGATTTTTTTCCAAGTGCTTACTTTTGTCAATAAATGAGGTTAAACAGGAGGGGAAAGTCTTCTTCGATGTATACCAGTGAAACCAAGCTATGAAGCAAACTTTATTGGGGAAAAAAACCATCTTGAATCTAAGCATTTACAATAATTTCTTCGGCTGTGACACATACACTGTAANCCAATATGGACTAATGTATAGCTGTCTCAAAAATCATTAAATGCATCTTGAAATTGAACACTGGTTACAAATGATTATAATCCCTTCTAAAATCAGTTCATAATTCTGTTTCTGTATTTATCAGCTTTTTTCTGGCACTGTGAAATATCCTGAAGATTGTAGTACCCGTACTGCAATTTTGTGGATGTTTGTTCAACATTTCACTTAGGTTTAAAAACATAGTGACGAATGGCTGTGGGGGTCAATATACATGTATAAAAGTGTTCTCAGTTTAATGCTTTGCATTCTTCCCAGGTCAGTCTTAAAAGACATGGAAAAAGAAAAGTAATTTGATTAATTGAAATGCTGCTTTAAGTGACTGTGCATATAGGTCTCTGCCTCTTGAGAAATCATTAGCTTGCACAGCAAATAGCTACATATACTCTCACTGCAGGAACTCTAAAAACTTTGTGCAAGACTATCCATGCTGTATACAACATAATTTTTCCCAAACACTGTACTAAATACATATATTGTAAATGATACCAAAAGCAACAATGATTGTTTTTCCCCTCATAAACTGAGTATCTATTTCTTGATGCTATTGTTACTTCAGGACTTCAGTGACTGGAGTTCCCAGGTGACTGTGATAGAAATTTATTCTGGCCTAGAAGTGTTTGCAGTATAAATATATCGTTATGGAAGTATTGCTATGACAAAAAGGTCAAAATTATATTATTACGTATAGTTTAATGCATTTTTTCCCTCAGTATGCAAGCAGAGCATGTGCTAACAGCACTCATAGAAGAAATATTTTTATGGCAATTTTATGATTGAGTGCTGTTGGGGCTAGGCAGTAGCAAAAAATATGTTATTAATATTACAGAGGTAATCTTCCTAGGTATAGCCAAGTCTTCAAACAGAAGACTTCTGGGAGAAGATTTTACTAAGATGCAGTCATTGCGTTATGATCTCTTACTCAAAGACTGGATTAAATGTAAATTAAATTACAGCGAGAATATGTACATGCCCCAAGTGATGGATGGGCACAGTGACAGTGGGAATGCACTGCCAGCTCCAGCTCATCCCTCACACAGCTCTTCTCAAACCGAGACTTCCATTTCATTACCCTGTATCAAAACCCTTAGGAAACCATTACAGCAGGGAGGAGTCAGCTGTAAGACCCAACCCCTGTCTGTGTCTGGTCTGCTCTAACAATGCCAGCTGTACCTGGGAAGCACAAGAAACTAACAGAGGCTCCCCTGGATACTGAAGAAAAGGCTTCAGATGCATATAGAAGCCCCATCACAGCTCCCAGAGTGTGGGAATTAGCTGGAATACCACTGTACTCTGATGTTTTCTGATGCAAAGGACAATCTTCGGGCATTCCTTGCCAAGAATAGCCAAGTATAAATTAGAGACTGCTGTAATTAAATGTAAAAGCCAAAAATTAGGGAAATTCAAAGATCAGAAATATGTTTTCAAGGCCAAAACCTTGCTTTCAGGTTTTGTTGAAAGCAAAATTCAGGAAGAGTAGATAAGTGAGGTCGGGATAATTTGGGACATGGGATATGGTGTGAGGAAGCATAGATAATGCATTGCTATGGTAATGGCTGCCACAGTTGGTATCTTTTGTGGGGAAAAAAGTAAATTCTGTAAAAGTGTAGTTACATAAGCAACTGCTACTTCAGTCACAAGAGCCATTTAGTTATCTATAATATCATAGAAGTAATATTTTACATTTTGTGTTGCAAGGAGAGCAGTTTGCTGAAGTGACAATTTATCTAGAGGAAATGTAGACTACCCTGAGCTAAGCAGGCTACTAAAGAAAGAGTCTGCTCTTTATTATGATGTACTATACTTACAGTACTGTTAACTACAGGGTCTGATAACTGCTAATGTGCCAACAATTGCAAGAAATTACAGTTAGAGATTGGAAAGTACTTAAAATGGTATTTTTAAAGAGGAATTACCCATAAGACTTGGGAAAGACACTTGTTCTCAGTTCTTTATTTCCTTTACTCTTCTCCTTCTCTTCTCTTTTACATTTCTTTCTACTGCTGTCTATAGCCATGGCTTATCTGTTCCAGGTTCCAAACTGAGATAAGCAGCTTCCTGTCAAAGAAGCCAATGCTGCTGGACGAATTGACCTTGACATGACTGCTGTGATGCCAAAAGCCACAAGCCAATGGTGACAATTGTTACGTATGTCACGGCTGATTTCTATTGTTGATGCATGTCATAAAAATACCAGGTGGAAGAGACACAAAGGAGTGCAGTTCCTTGGTTCATCAAAATCTAATATCTTGAACCTCAATAAACAGTTGTGATCAGGCCTAATCTGAATAAAACCTTTCCATATGTATGTTACCTGTAGTATTAGCTCCCAGTTTGAAAAATACATTTGCTCTGAAAATACATGCAAAATTAGGGATGGCACCCTCAAAGCAGGAATACTGGCAGTGACTTGGGCATGCCAAGTAGCAGGTGTTTGGAGGAAGCCAGTCAAGGTGTTGTCTCAGTATTTGCTGGCAAGTAATGGCTGTTTTTCTTGATCCTTGATTGCATTGGCTCAATGCATCCTCTCTTGCAGAATACAATCCATGAGGAGGTGCATAATCCATGACAATTTTCTTGTATAGATTATTCCCACATAAATTTCATTAGGAGAGCAGGATTTTTTTTCTATTTCCCATGCCACTCTAAATCATTCAGATATGGAGAAAAACATGACCATTCATTAAGGAGCTCTGTACTCCAAGCACATCCTAAAACCACTTTGAGGACTAACTACTTCTCTAAGTAATCACTGGAAGCAGGAAAATATGAGGTAGATGCAAGTACCAGAACAGCACACAGTATTCCAGGTGTGAGCAAATTGGGGCATTATAGACTGTCATAATTATACTTCCTGTTTTTTTCTTTTTTCCTTTCCTAAGCAACATTTGTATTTTGGTATTGGTGCCATGCACTGAGTTGATGTTTTTATGAAAACGTCTATCACAATCTGAAACTTTTGCTTTAAATAGCAAGAAGCAACTCAGAGTTCATCACTTTACTCATAAAGCCAAGAACCCTAGCCCACGTATATAATTTCACATTTGTCTACACTAAATTTTCTCTGCCATTTTATTAACCAGTTACTTAATCTTAAAGCCCATTTACAGTTCTATGCACAGCTCTCACACATCCTACATTGACTAAATGTATATCCTCAGCAAATTTTCCCACTTCACTGCCAGGAGCTTCTTCCAATGAATTTTTGAGTTTATTAGGGAAAAGCAAGCCCCTGCAGAATTCTGCTGATGACTTCTCTCTCTGTTGTCCCTGTGCTGACATGGTTGATAGCTTGGTACTGGGGAATGGGCATCGAGCATGGTCTGTAAAGGTGCTGGGGAGCTGCGTGGTCCCTTGTCCGGGATTTCCTGTGTAAGAATCATCTGCAGTTCTGTGCTGTGCTCTGTCCCTTGCACTGGGATCTGCCCACCAGCAAGAGCTGATCAACCTGATCTGTGCCTTCCTCTGTGCCTGACACGCTGGGCAGGAAGTAAGGGGATTATTTGCCATTTCCCAGCAGTGGAGGACTGTGCAATTTCTGTCAAGAGTCTCCATGAACTGAGGTCTTCTCAAAAGGGAATTTTTCTATATGCAGTCCACACCTATGGTTTTTGTCATGTGATTTGACCCCTTTCATTGATCAGACACATGTGAGAAAGAATGAACTTCAGTAGCCTAACTACACACAGGAGGCAGGACACTAATAGCCCTTGCTAAAGGAATGCTTTGGGATGTAGAATTGTTTCAGAGCAAAGGAAGTTTAACAGCACACCTGTTAAATGTTAAGAAGAATGCCTTGTGACCCAGTACCCAGGACCCAATACAGCAGTTCAGTAGGGAAACTGTAGATGAGTAGAAAGTCTGTGGTAACACAATTTCTTTTCATAAACATATGCAAAAAAAGGAATCATCTATTAATCTGTTGGAAGTGAATGAGTATATTCAGACAAATAAAACCTAAATGTTTGAATATCTATGGCTTTTTAATTTGGTTTGGACTTCATGGGCTTGATTTACCACTACAGTGCATTTAATTTTGCCGTTTGCATATGGAACGTCAGTATGAAGGTCCAAATCAGCAAGGAATTCCAAATTCCTGAAGTGTGAAAATTATCATATCTCTGAATTTGGGCTCATACTCTTCACTGATTTGTGTCTGGGTGCCATTTATTCCTCTTGGAGGAACACAGACTCTGAATTTTGTTTGTCACATTCAGTGAAGGAAAGGAAGCATTTGCCATTATGCCTTTGAAACATCAAAGTTGCACGCGTTGTCAAGGAACATAGGCTCAATAGTGATGCTGGCAAAAATTAAGAAATGCTTCTAAACTTCCTCTGCATCCTGTGTGTGTGTGTTTGTGTATTTTGTCTAGGAAAACTGGGCAAACAATTCATGCTATTGTTACAATTCGAAATAATCATTCACAGTTATAATTTCAAATAGGCAGCCAAGGAATTGTACTGTGGNATAATAACAATTATTATTATTATTATTATTCTGAAGAAACACAAAACATGCAAAAAATTGCATAAACATTCTACTATGTAAATAAGTAATGATGTTTAGAGTTCAGATGCCAATATATGGCTATCCAAATAAATCATAAAAATCTGGTGCTGTGGTTTAACTTTGCACTTCTTTTGAATAAATGCTATCTGTATGATTTGTACACACAGTTTTTTGTTATTTAAAGCAAGGCAGAGACTGACCCTTTACAATAGACCTTATTATTAGCAGTGAAGTTTTGTCTCACATAAGTTTTTTTTCCCTGTGCAAAATGTTAATTTTCAAAGGACAGATTACAGAATATTCTGAGTTGAAGGGGACCAACAAGGATCAAGTCCAACTCTTAAGTGACTTAATGCAGGGATTGAACCCACAACCTTGGTTGGATTATCAGCACCATATTCTAATAAACTGAGCTAATATTGAAAATCAACTTATTTAAGAGCTGTAAAACACAATTCCAATAGATTCAGACAGGTATATTCTACAATGGAACTCAGCCATTTTAAAATTATAACTAAAGTGGGAAATCCATAGATCAGACATCAAACATGAATTAATTACGTGCACTATAAAGCATGTATCACACAATCATTATCCATTTACATGAAAATGGAAAAGCTGCATGCAAAAATCTCTTGTTCAACACAATATGAAAATAGATGGCTTGTTTTATAACAACAAAAATAGTATCTGATTTTCACTGTTTGGATATTAGTTATTCTGATAATTTATTTGACAGACTCTGTAGCACAATCTCTTCTTAATATATGGGAAAGTAACATCTATATGTACTATTAATGCTTCTGAGAGGTGCCTCCTTCAGCATTTTAGTTGTCAGTCAATAGGAGAATCAGAACTGTTGTTGGAGGAGGAAACAGAAAGTTTGAGGAAAATTATTTTCTTTATGTTATCTGCATGATTTTCATAGGACCAGCACCAACTGTCCAGTGATGCTTGAAAAATAAAGTAAATAGGAAAAAAAATCCCAAACAACAAACCGACCAAAAAACCCAAAAGACAACAATAACAGCAACAAAAACTGACACCAAAAATTTGTTGAAAGCAGTACTAATTTGAGGTCATATTCAGGCAATTACTGACCCAACCTATAATTCCATCCACAAGTCTAATAGAGATTGTCCTGTTTT
Organism: Chaetops frenatus; assembly: GCA_013400775.1. Classification (NCBI taxonomy): domain Eukaryota; kingdom Metazoa; phylum Chordata; class Aves; order Passeriformes; family Picathartidae; genus Chaetops; species Chaetops frenatus. The sequence continues at coordinate 105,436 of VZTR01033191.1, read as the reverse complement.
GGAGAGGATATTCTGGGAAAGAAGACATAGAGAAGACAATAGACAGAACCAGGGACAATATCTCCTGGCCCAAAACCACACCAAGAACATATCCTTAGCACTGACTTGCAGAAGTCATGCGTTATGGTACTTCTGGCTGGTATTTTTGAGAGGGTATTTGTAGATAAGCTGCTTGCCCTGAAAAGTTGTAAACCAAATCACAATAAGCAAACCTCAAACTTACTCAATTTCACTTGTGTTATAGACCATATTTTTATTGTATTAATCAGAAATTGTGGAACTGTCTCAAGAGAGGAAATTCTGAATATAGAGTGGGGTATCCTTATTAGGGGTCTCACCTTTAAACAAAAAATTTTGCACACCTTTTGCACCTTTAGTTTTATTTCTTTTTGCCCAATTTGCTTTACTGGTTGACAATGTAATGGCTGTAGTTGATTGGAAAGGGCAGTGAAGCTATTTTCCATTTTCTGTTATTACTCATCTCATCTTTTCTAACTACTGCTATATATTTCTAGTTGTTTTTATGCACGGTTTTGTTTATGGGTGGTACTTTCTGTCTCTGACAGGTTGTTTTGTTAATAAGGACCCTGCAACTGTGGTTTGTAATGTGTGAGTTTCTCTACGATATATGCAGAATATTTGCTTTGCTGCCAGTTTTCTTGTTGTTTTCAAAAGTGAGGCTGCCTTCTTGTAACAAACTGTTACAAGCACTTAAGATTCTCATCTCCACAAGTCCCATGTTGATGGTGTTTGACACAGGTGTGGCACTTAAGAAAAAACTGATGTAGAACAATTACATAATAATTTTTTCTCTTGGATGGATGAGTGTCAGCATAGGACTGAAAGTGTGTCAAGACTGGTGCATTTTTAAGCTGCTATCCAGGTACAGTTTTTTTCCCAGGAACTGGTGCTGAAGTGAATTGTGTGCTTATGCACACCAGCACACCAGTTTGTCTTTTTCCTATACAGGGGAATATTCCCTTCTTGCTGTGTGGGTTCTGAGGCTCCATCATCCTCCACACCTGACACGGACACACCACAGAGGGACTATAGCCCCAGCACTGTTTTTTTTTGTTCTTCCAGGGTGTATGCAGAACTGATGTGCCATACACTTCCTGTGAGGTAGAATGTATATAATAAACTTACACTGACACTACCTGGCTCTGCAAATACTAACACTGACATCTTTGTGTCTGACTGGGGTTTTTTTGAGTTATCAGGTATTTCCAGCAAAAGCTACCTTCAGGAAAGCTTTCCTGTTTGTCTATTACTTCCCTAATGTGATTCTTTAGCTGCAGGCACTTCTTAATTTGTTTGCTTTCATAAATGAATTCCTTTGTGTAGTTAGAGGACCAGTGCTACAAGATGGATCTTTTAAAATCCAAATGGCACATATTCTAATTGTGAATGGCTACAAGTCTCCTGGAACTCCTGTGAGTGTCTATGGAGGAGTGAGTTCTGACTGGAATTTCATTGGTTGGTGGTGTAGATCAGCCCATACTGTACAATATTGTATTGTAGCAAGTGTCTTCATACTCTCTTACCATTTCATGTTTCACTGCTACTCAGGATGAACTTAACTTCATACAACTGCAATTTTTTCCCTATCATTTCACAGTCATTAATTTTTATTACATTTCTAAAAACTAGTGTAATCCAGTCACTAGCTGAAACTTAACAAAACTAACCTAGACATGCAAAGGTATTAAAGCCTTCATAATTTCCTCTTTACATGCTTCTGACACATCAGAACAGGACAGCTTTTGACTATTTTTCAAGACTTTTCTCAGAGAGTTTCTGTCTTAGTTGGACATGTGTAAATTACCTACAGTATCTCTTAACAGCTAATGAGCTATTGTGAGCTGTGGTCCATTCTCAGCAAGATTCGTTATTGAATCAGGCAAAGCATGACTCCAAACACACAACTGCAAAAGCTAGTACTAAGTACCAACTACATAAAATAAAGCATTTTAGGATTTTTCCAAAATTTTATTTCTCCTCATTTTATGTTCAAATCTTTGAAGAGAGGACTTAAATCCCAGTATCCCAGCATGTATCAGGTTACATGCTGGTCTTACATAGGTCTTCCTCAGTTTCTATTCCTCTGAAAGTAAGTAAAAATAACAGAAACTGTGATATAACTTAGTCTGTCTGCCACACTCCAAGAAAATGTATGAATAAAATGTAATTCTACATATGTACTTAGCCCTTGAACACTGAAAACTAGCAGTGCCATCAATGCACTACATCACTACTGAATACCTGTAGCAAAGACCAGCATTGATCAGCATCAAAAAATCAACATCCCAGGATGTTCTTTATACAAAGCAGAACTGTACTTTACAAATGTCAGATAAAATTTAATGCAGTTAAAGCCTTGAAAGCTTCAGTGGTATTTCTCTTCTATAGAAATTAAGTCATGGGAAATGTTGTGATTATTAAAGACATCATGACAGTGATAATTGTAACCTGTATTTGTTGAACGAATGGTTCAGTTGCTCCTCAGCAGAAAGGCTTCCTTCTTGGTCACTCATCTGACAGGTTTCATGAAGCTCCATCTCTGCTACAGCTCTCAGTTTTGTTTGCTCTGGTAACGCTGGGAAATGCATATGGTCTGGATAACAGTAAAAAAATTTCTCTAACAGCTGATGCATAATTCAAAATAACATCTACAGTTTGATGTAAATCTGTCATTGGTGTTACATTTGGGTAAGTGGGTGGTTTAGGTAAACACAATCTCTTTTGACCTTTTATACATAAAGTTTTTTCCCTATTCATTTTTCCAATAGACCTGGGATATACAGGTCAGACAATTTACAGAAATTTGGAAATAATAAAAATTCTTACTCCATATAAAATTCTGTCTGGCCAATGATGAACTGACTTTCTATTGTATCATATGGGCAAGTAGTAACCAACTGTTTCACCCCATGAAATCACTAGGAGCTTTGTTTTATACTATGATGAGAATGGTAATCAAAGGAATCAAGTCAGTAGTCTTGAGCCATCACCGGTGCTATAAAACCCCTTAAGTTACTGTGAGTGTAATTCTTTGAAATAATGAGGTAAAGAGTTCAAAGTGGTGCTAAAACAATTATGTGTAAGCAGCAGTACATCCTTCAGTGGCCATATTTCACTTGCCTAGTTCACAGTTTTTGCAGTGATTTCGCATTAATCCAGAGCCTGAGTGACCTCTTAAAGTCATGCCACAATTCCAGCACCTGTCAAATGGTCCTTTCTGTAGGGCATGTAGGCAATGGAAACACATTAAAATAACTGTATCTGCCAGCAGGGGCAGGTCCAGAGAACAGAAATTGGCCCCCACTGTACATGCAGCTGATCAATAACAGAGATTGATTCTATTCTGTGTGCTCAGTCAGCCTGCCATAAAGAGTGTCTTTAACAAGTACAGTGGGCAGGATGGCACTGCTCTGGTAGATGGGTGTTGATGGCACACAGCACAGGCATAGCAGCTTCTCATCATGCACCCAGACTGCATTCCTTCCTTTTGATTCCTTTCCCCTATTACTGTTCCTTTCCACCTTTTAGAGGGTGGAGAAGAAAATTATTTCAATGGAAATAATGAACAATGTTCTCTTTCATCAAATCTTTCTGTGCACCTTGTAACATGGTTTATCAAAATCAATCTATAAAAATCTACAGTGCCATAACACATAATGCATTTTAACTGAATCTACAACATATGCATGCATGAATTTAAACAGATTATTTGCCTGAATTAATGTGAATGTATAGCATGTGTTTTTCTTTGCCTGTTATCCAGTCCATTATTACTAGCAAAAACAGGCTCTAAAACTAGCTTTGCATATTTGATACGTGCTACTGGGGGAGGGGAAGGAGGAAAGAGTGTAATAGTGGCTGAGCTAAGGCAGCCTGAGGCATTTTTCTGCCTGCACAAGGCACAGACAGACAGAATGGATTGGGGATGCTGTTCCAACAGTATCCTTTACTCTTTCAGAAATGTGCAGCAGTTGCTTTCTCCTTTTCCTCTGTATCTCCTGTGATGTTGTCAGGGAGACACAGTCCTTGACTTGCACCCAGCTGCTGAGGCCATCCCCTTTTAGAGCAGTACTACCCCCAAAGCTTGTACCCACTGGAAGATTGAAATCTGTTCTGTGACAGGCCCCTGCATGATCTGTTTAGGTGGCATAGAATAAAAATTTCCCTGTGCTGTCTCTTCACTTAATTCAGAGGAAGCCCAGACTTCATTCCAAAGAGAGTATTCCAAAAGACCTGGCTTAAAATGTATTTATAATCAATTGTATTTCTACTTACATGCTTCTTTTTAAAAAATGATAGCATAAAGAGGCCCTAGGTAGCTTTTTTATTATATAGTAGTCTGTGAAGTACATTGTACATGTATTAAATTCCCCAAAAACGTTTGTGAACCTCCTTTGATTTTCTTGTTACGGCCATAAAACCTTACTGTAAATTGATCTTGAAAAGTTACATTAAATGGGCATCCTTTCATAATTAAATTAGGATAAAATGTCTGTTGCCTTCTCATCTAATTAGAACTCCAACTGTCAATATTAGAAGTAATCAGGTTGTCAAGAAAGGACACAATCTAGTTATTTTAAAGGTCAAAATGGTTTTAGATTTCAATTTTTCGTATTTAGTTTATTAATATTTTTACAGTACTCAGACTTACTTCTATTTATAAATAGTTGTAATTTTAATGTGTTTAAAGCTGGTACTGAATGGATCGGTGAAAGACGTGACTATTTTAATTAAATTCTAAAAGGACATTCTCTATATAACCTTTGAGCACAACCCTGCAGTCATGGCTGAGAAAAACTCTAGCTGACTTGATAGACTGAAATTTAGAATATAACAGACACAAAAAATAAAAATAGGTCAGTAAGATATAATTGTAAACGCTCTACACGTTTTTCGCTATATCTTTGCTAATATCTAACAAAATGTTGTTCCACAAATAAGTACAGATAGGGCCTGATGTCCAAATAATGTTTTGATTAACTTCAGTTTTATTGTTGATATTTAGTAATACAATCCTTTTCCACACAGTTATTCGCAGACAGATACAATAAATAATGTGGCTAACAAGAAAAAGGGATCACTTACTCGGGCATTATGCCTACAGAACTTCTCAGTCTATTTTTAAATATTTCAGAAAGGGGAAGGGATGTAAATGATCAGTCTTACATTTCTTATCTAAACGTTATCAGTAATACTTAGAAATCCTTTCCCCTATCCTGAATTTTATTTATTAGTAGCAGCAATTTGAGTATTCAGTATTTTATCAGTTTAAATATTCAAAGTATTACAATGAAATAGATTTAATTTTTTTTCTCCTGATTATTTTCTTTTTTATAACAAACAACCATGAAAGAAGCAAATACTATCTCTGGTTTAATGCAAGAGAGAAAGTAAACACTAATTATAGCAAATAACTATTAGTGTCAAAGGATTGGAAGACATTACCAATATACACTTAAGCATTTCAGAGCAGAGAGTGACCTTACCTTCATAGCCAAGGAGAAAGCATGTCAGCAAGTTAGGAGAGACCTCCTCCAAAATGGAACAAAAGGCAGAGAAAGCACCTGGGCCTTTTAAAGAGAGTTTATCTAGAAAATATTCCGTTCTCTTCTTGTAGCTCTCCTGGGACCAAATGTCTTTGTATTCCTCCAAGGAAAAGACTCTCTTGTAAACCAAATATGACAGGACTTTGTTCACATCCAGCTCTTCCAGTATTTTCTCTCTCTGATTGCTTGGGATTTCAGAAAGCCACTTATTCCTGTTTTCATTTTCTCTTCTGGTAGATTTTGCACAGTTGTAAAACCAGGATTTGGCTGTTCTTCCAAACATTTTGATATTTAAATAGAAAATAGAAAATTCTACTTCTGCATTTATTGTGCAGTATTTAGTATGCAAAATAAACATAATGGGGATGGCCAGAATGCAAATGCATACTGCTGTCTGTAATTATTGTAATTCCAATGGAATAAAGAAGGCCTACATACAAATTATAAAGAAATCTAGCTCAATGCCTGCAGCCTCCTAAGAGGATTACATTACACTAATTAGCCCTTTACAACTGTTAACAGCTTCTGAACCGTAATGATGAGACTGAGAATTGCTTAGTTACTGTTACTTTTTAATTCTGTAACTGATCTTCAAAGATATCCCTTTGCAAAAAATAATTCATTCTAGAAGACAGCTGATCAAACTGAAATAATCTGTACAAGCTGATACAGGACATAAAATAAAATATCCTTTGTACACTTTGATTTTCTATTCCTCAGAGGCTATACCCAAACCACAGTACAAATGCCTTCCACTTCTTGTTCTTTCAGAAAATACTAGCTTTAATATGCAATGGAATTACACATTTAGAAAGCATGTTTCCATAAATACTTGGTAAACCTATATGCAAAGGGTTAAAAAAAAAAAGGTTAGAGAATAAAACCTTTTTTTGTGAAGGTAAATATATAACTAGTAAGAATAACAACATCCCTGCATGTTTCGATTTTTATGCCATTTCCAAGCATAATAAACCATGTAGCGTCCATTTGCTGAGCCAGGTTTAACAGTGGAGATTACTGCAATCCCAGTGGAGGTGTTCTGCCACTGATAATCATTCATTGAGGATCACACATTACATAACCTCCCTTATGCAAATGCTCCTTAGTACGTGGACTTCTTGGTCTTGTTTTCATACTTTCTGTCAACCTAAATTCCCTGTATAGAAAAACAATGAATAACTCCTGCCTCCTCCTCCTGTTTCTTAGTCTATTTTTTCTGTTGCTTCCAACTGATCACGCATTCATGGCCTTGCTCATGTGGCCTTACCTGCACTTTTCTAAAGTGTAATTTATCTTTTGTGGAGCAAACAAAAACATTTTGCCAAGCTTTTAGTTCAACAAATTTTAGAATATTTTCTGTTCTTGTGATCTTAAGTTGCAACTACAGTATCCTCCTGTCAGGCTTCTTCTGTTTCCAAAATTTCAATTTTTCATCAGTCAATGTTAAAGTTGACCACTGACCATATAATAATTCAGGAATTTTATTGTGTATGTGAGCATCCAATTAGCCAGCAAGGCTTCACAGAATTGTTTGGCAGCATTGCCTGTCACCTTGTGGTTGTTTGCAGATACAACAAGCTTCTCTCTGTGTGACTCATCATCTGGAGCAGGACCATGGGACGATGTGTTATTTGAAGCAAAATTAATGGTTCCAGGTTACAATGCAATGGCTTGTTGGCCATAGCAGTGACACTCTCACGCTTCTGTGATCATCTCAGGTAGAGCTGCACGACATCACTCACCAGAGAGGGCCCTCTGGGGGGAAGGGAGATGGTACAAAGCAGCTGCTATCCCAACCATGAGCCATCCTAACCCTGAGCCAGGGAGCACAGCTAAACCAGGGCCATCTGCAGGGGGCAGAGAAAGTAGCAAACCTATCCAGAATGGCTTCTAGGTAGTCTGTGAAAGTAAGGGCGCTTTAATTCTCAAAATTCCCTCTAGTTTTGAATGTCTAGAGGTAGTACAATTCTTTTCTCTCTTGAAATTGTTTCTGTCTCAGAAATTCTACTAAAATTAATACCATATTATCTCAGCAGATAAAGGATCCTGATAGAGCCTGGTACTCCACATATGTTAGACAACATCCTCTGAATCAGCCTTCTCAGCCTCTACAGCTCCAGAAGGGAAGTTTTTCCACTACTTCACTAAATGCTAGAGCAAGCCCAAAGTTACATGTTTTGGGTTCATAAGGCCCTACCCAAAGATGAGATACAGAGGATGTAACCTGAATACATTTCTCAGAGTTTAATTTAAGAAACAAATCTGTGTTTATTTTATTGTGATGATAACACTGTTTTTCATCAGTATCCTAAGCAGAGTAATTAATTCTGCACAGTGGTGAATTCAGAAATTAAAAGAATAGGTAACCTACCAAATTAATAATGAAATGGATTTCTAAAGGAAGCTATAGATTATTTTTTACTTTCACACATGCCAATCCAACCTCAAAGATACATGACCTTGCTATAGTGAGGGATAGACATAGGTGTTGTCAAGTGGCATCTCTTCAGAAAAGGAAAGAAGAATTAGTGCAAATGTAAAAAGTGCATCGGTATCAGTTTGGTGAAGTATAATAAATTTGTGAGTATACATTATAGGAGTGTCTTTGGACTTGAGGCATTGAATAATTTAATTTTTTCTTCTGAAGGAGCAAAATGTTTTGAGCCAGAAATGTCCCCATGATTTTTGTTGGTAAAAGAATATATTGTTATAACCTCAAACGTGTTCTTACAAAATCTTAAAATCTCAAAGAAGAATGGGTGATATAGGAAATGTATCAAACTGTGGACAATTACAAAATTTGTCTCTCTGCCTTTTCATACACCATCTAGTTATTTCTCATTGTGTATATAGAAGAATAAAATGCTAAAATTCTGATTTGGCAATTGCTAATTTGGTAATTAAAATACACACCTTTTAAAGTCTGAGTATAGGTTAAAAGCAAAAATTTGAAAGTGTGTGTTGAGAAACTGAACACAGAGAAGTGGGTGTGAAGTACAATTAAGGGAGGAACCTAGGTAAATTGAAGATGGCGAAAAAGTATTTGAGAGAAAAGGATACATGGAAGTACATGGTGGGTATAAAAGATTTGTGATGGAGAGCTATTCTTTTCCCAGGGTCAAGGAACTGAGGTTTTTAACTGAAATGACCTCTAAATGGTGTGGCAAAGACTGTTGGGCTGTGCGGTAGGAGTTGTACAATCCTCCCAAGCTCTGAGTCCTAACACCTGGAAACTCAAACCTCTTTGAATTACTTACTTTCGTGCTAAGTGTTGCAATTTGAGCTGAGATGCGGAATAGTTTAAATCAGCCTAATTTCCTAAGAAATATTATCAGCCAGGAAGCATCCACTACAAAAAAAGCTCTGGCAGTGTTTATTTGACACTGAAGTCAAATAGGGATGCAATCTGACCAACACGTTTCAACACTGACAGTGTTCCGTAAAGCATTTAAGGAAAGACTGGATGTGGCCCGTGGTGCCATGGTCCAGTTGACACGGTGGTCCTCGGTCATAGGCTGGACTCGATGAGGTCTTTTCCAGCCTAATTGATTCTGTGGATATGGACACGTTGATTAACCACCAGCAGAGCAGCGAGGGCTCCAAAGAGCTTTTTGCTGCATTAGAAGAAGGAGNCCGGCAGCGCCAGTCCCGAGCTGCAGCGGCTGCGGGCCGAGAATGAGAAGCTGCGCTACCGCCTGCTGCACCTGCGCCGCAGCCTGGCGGCCGAGCTGGGCCGGGCGGCGCCGGCGCAGCCCCCGGCCGGCGGAGAGGTAGTGCCGGGGCCGCTCGGAGCGGGGACGGGACGGTGACCCCGGGCGGCTGGGCCTCCGCGGGCGGGAAAGCACGGGACAGGGACACTCACGGGGCCGAGCCGCCTGTGCCCAGCCCCCGGGAGCTGAAGCCTGTCGCGGTGTCTGCCCGCAGCACTGGGCGCAGCACAGTGATCTGCCTTTGCGCCAAGGCGGCAGGTTCAGAGAATCATGGAATGGTTTGGGTTGGGAAGGACCCTGAAGATCATCCCGTTCCAACCCTCTTGCCTTGGGCAGGGACATCTTCCACTAGACCAGATTGATCAGAGCCCCATCCAGCCTGGCCTTGAACACTGCCAGGAATGGGGCGTCCACACAATCTCTGAGCAACCTGTTCGAGGTATCACACCACTGAAAGTTGCAGTGACTGCTCACTGCTCCGATTTAATCTCCTACGGCCTCATTGGGGCGATTTTGCTGGTGATAGTTGTAGTAGTAAAATTTGGGAAATTGTCTTGAGAGGTCTTTCCTTGGTAAGCAGCATTGCTGTGTCTCAAGAGCATCAAAAGGATGCAGTTTAGGTGTTCCATTAGAAGTCTTTCTTCTAAGGACATACTTTATTCCCTGTAATTGCCTTTTTAGCCCAATATTATGCTGGTTTGGTTTATTTTGATGGTTTCTGGAAAAAATCTAAAGCTGTAGTAGGGCTATACTTTGTATTATCACTGTTTCCAGAAAGTCTCTAGTGCAAGTCCAACTGATGCAGTGAATCAAATTAAAGAGGAAAAGAAAAAAGAAAATGAAGCTGTGAACCAACAACAGAATGAGGTAAGTGGTTGTTTAATACAACATAATAATAGGAGTGGGTTTGGGCCTGGTTCAGAAAACCAAATCCGGAGTACTTTACTGTATTTTGAAATCCCAGCTTTTGGGAAGAAGGCTTACTATAGCACAGAGGAATAAAACCACATTATTCAAGAGCTTCATCTTGCATTAGTAGAGTTACTGATACATTTTTAGAGCTCTACTTTTTATGTAACAAAAGGATTTGTGTTATTGGAAGATAAAGATCCTGATTCTGTGGTGCCTAAGGAGAGTGGTGGTTAAACAACATTCATGATGACTGAAAGGATGTTGGCAGCATTGCTGTAGTACAATAGAGTTTAATAACTCCCCTTAAGCTAAAATACAGGAATCTTCATTTGAACTATCTGGTTGGAATCTGATGCTTTGAATGTAGTGGCAGAAGTGAGGGCTTGTTGGAGTGATCCAAATTTCTCTAAGACATCTGCCAAATGAAAATTTTGGGTCAGGAATGTAGACTGCTTTCTGAAGTCCAACTCACAAACCTATTTAGGCCTAAATTGATGAAAGTGCATGGAAAATTTGAGAATCAATATAAAATAGTCAGTAAGTTGGATGGGACTATCCTGTATGTAATTATTTGTAAATGCTTCACTGAATTTTAATATAAATTCTAGTATAGTTAAATCTGAGCAAGTTGGAACCTCTGGGGATGCACCCACACTGTGAATACTTTTATTCCCTTTGTCTCACAAGTATGTGTGTGTATGATCTAATTTATGTGTTACAGCTCCAATGTGTGCCAAGCTTCATAGAAGACAGACTGAAGCTTTATGAAGCACTGAAAAAAGAACATGATGCTTTGCTAGCTTACAGAGCAGCCAACCAGAGCAAATCTATCACAATTACTCTGACAGATGGAGAGACAGTTGAAGGGGAGTCTTGGAAAAGCACACCATATCAATTAGCTGCAGGAATTAGGTAACCTGCACATTCAAGGATTTGTACTTTTTTTAGTGAGAAAATTGTTACTATCATTTGTCTCTTACCTTGTTGCATAAAATACATGTCACAGTCAGTGGGTGGTGGCTCCCTTAAATTGGTTTGCTTGGAAAGCTCTGACACTTCAGCTTCATGTAGTAGAAACAGCTGGTTACTGTTCTGAGTGGTGCTTGAGGTTCTGTGTTGGGATCATTTCTTCCAATTAAATCTGTGACACTGCTAGGAATTAAGAGACATCAGAAGTTTTGTGAGTTAGCAGATACTGTAGAACCTCTTGCAAGGAGCAGCCTTTCCTCCAGCTCCCTAGCACTGAAAACTGTTCAATGAAACCTCTCAATTCCTTAAGGTTCTATATCTTAAAAGTAGGCAAGTGTTTAAGAAGACCACAGAAACAGAAATTTAAGATCTTCAGGTGCTACAAGATGTGGGTGTGGTCTCATGGGGTTTAGAAATCTAAAGTATTTTACTAATCTGAACCTAAATATTCTTGTCTCTTGTCATCTCTTCCATTTCTTTAGTCAAGTGTTGGCTTCAAATGCGGTCATAGCCAAAGTGAATGGTGAACTCTGGGACCTGGACCGTCCACTGGAGGGAGATTGCACTCTAGAGCTGCTCACCTTTGATAATGAAGAAGCCAAAGCTGTGAGTTAAACCCTCTCTGGTTTCTGCTTGATTAAAGAAACTAATGAAATAAAATTGATCACAGCATTAAGCTTTTAAAATCTTAATTTAAAAAAACCCCACAAAACTATTCAAGTAATGTAACAAAGAAGATTAGATACTAAGTGCCTCTATTCTGGGAGTGAGTAAAATCTTTGTGTTCTTTTCATCCTTCTCTTTTACATAAACAAGTTATTTCTCAGAGGAGTTTGTACAGAAGGCCTTGATTTGTATGTTAACTTGAAAGCCTATAATTTGGCTCAGTGCATTTGAAGATCAGACAGTGAAAGCAAAGTGAGGCAGTCTTATTATTTGCTAAGAACTAGTCAATATTAGACTTGAACATAAATAAAATTACATCTCCTTGTACTGGCACTGTTTATTAGATCTTTAAGTAGGCATATCTTAATCAATTAAACTATATATACTTAGCAACATCACAGAGATTTTTCTTTAATAGTGTTCAGTCTGAAGCTTATGTTATCTTTATAGCTAGGATTGGACTTCAGTTCTGTCAAAGAGTTATTCATGTGATTAAGCTTGTTGGAGACATTCCAGGAGTCTGTAAAGGCTTTATCTTATAACAGTAGCTCTGAAATAGTCTGAATTAATAATAACTTAGAACATCAGACTGATATTGATCTACTGTGTTGTGAGCTTCCCTCTTCTGACATTTCAGGTAATGTAGTTTACAGACCCATTAATAAAAATACTGAATGTGGACAATGGCAACATAATTGGCTACATTGCTTTAGATGTGACTAGTGGTGCATAGACTTTGACTGAAATTAACTTATAAATGAGCAAGTACAGTAAGTACTAAGTTGAAGGAGTTGTGCAGAGGTATAGCCATCCTGTTTCAGACTGAAGTTTGGTGGGCCTTTAGTGCTACATCTGCCATTATATTAATCATTTGATCTTTTCAAAATGAAAAGATCAAGTTGTTTTACTTCTCTCAAATTTGAACAACATTGGTTCCAGTCTGTGTTCCATCTGCAGGTATATCTCTAGTTTGTTTTTTCTTCTTTTTAGTTACACAATGCCATTGACCTCAGAGTTTGCTCACCTGACTTCCTTTACAGGTTTATTGGCATTCAAGTGCTCACATTCTTGGAGAGGCTATGGAAGGATATTTTGGGGGCTGCTTATGCTATGGACCACCAATTGAGAATGGATTTCATTATGACATGTATATTGAAGATAGGTAAAATTACAGTTTTTAGAACTCTTAATACACCATATTAAAGCTCAGTACTAGAATTATTTTGTTTCTACGTGTTAAAAGTATAATTGTGTCTCTAATGTGATTTGGAACACAGTCTTCTATATATACAGTTCAGTTGAGTGTGTGTATGTATTTAAATTCAGAAGCAGTGTTCAGACACCTGCTCTGTAAGAGCTGAAGCTGTTCAGTGTTCTCTGGAAAAAATGCAGAGCATTTGGGTTGAACTTTCTGAAGTTCCTGTGAGGCAAAGGGGATCGTTTCCTGCAGGAGACATGCAAGCTTGGTTTTCAGAGGCCTTAGTCACTTTTAGGGAGAGCACAGCTGCATGTAACTTGTCTAGGTGTTTACTATTTTTCCAGTCCTTGTGCACAGCTTTACAGTTCTGTTTTTTCCTTGTTTATCTTTCTGTACGCAGGGAGAATACTGAATTTGTGTGAGCTGAAAAACTAGCTCTTGTGGCTGGGTTGAGCCTTTTTTCCCCTTGGTTTGTTTTTTGTTTTTGTTTTTCTTAAATCATATGTATATTTTGAGCTATAGATCTTCCAGACATTTAATCATGTCAAATACTGTTCCAGGAATGATTGCAGTGGGTTTGTTCAGGGTGGTGCTATCTGTGTTTCTCAGTTTAGTGTCTGAAAATACAGCTGACTGTAAATAACTAAGGAAAAACAATACTGTATCAAATCACAACAACACATTTCCTGTTTTTTTGAATTAGACCATTAGAAAGTGGTCACTTGAAAAAATGAGAGTATCATAATAACTAATTAATATTTCTTTTGCATGTGTCTTTTTATCTAGAAGTGTATCTAGTACGGAATTCCCACTACTAGAAAACCGTTGTAAAAATATCATAAAAGAGAAACAGGCTTTTGAAAGGCTGGAAGTCAAAAAGGAGATCCTGTTAGACATGTTTAAGGTAAATCTTAAGAGTAGCTGTGGATTTGGTACAATAATCTTTTAAAATGTAACTTTTATGAAATATTGCACGTGACTGACTCGTCAGAATAGCACCTTTATAGTAAAACAAAGAGAAACAATACCATGCTTTTCCCCCTCTACATATGCCTTTCAAGTGTTCAGGATGTTTTCAAGCAGTTATAAAAACAATTTTGTATTCCACATAAACACACCTCAAGCTCAATGAAATAACAAATAAGTAAATAAAAGGCATACATTTCTTCTGGCTCATTTGTGGAGACAGGTTAAAACTTTAGCTCTGGTCCTGTTTTATTGAGTGAGTATCACCAGTCTCATTGTACTGTGCAATTGCCTTTCTCAAGTGCTTTGGGCTGTTCAGGTGGTAACCACAACCCTCAACACACCCTCAGGGGAGTTAAGATGTTTCTGTCTCTTTCCCCTCTGCTTTTGCAACTCTTCTGAGAAATATGTGATTTTTCTTTTTTTTTTTTTAATTAGGAGTGTATTTTACTGCTGCACTCATTTAATTAAAATGTAATTTTGAAAGAGAATTTTATTATCCATTTTATTGATGATTCTGGCTTTTCATGTTTCCACACACAGTATAACAAGTTTAAATGTCGTATCCTTAATGAGAAGGTGAAGACACCAACTACCACAGTATACAGGTAAAGAAATATACTTGAAAGGTATCATAAAGTATTTTTATAGCTATTTATTTTAATTTACACTTAAGAGAATAATTTGTTGGGGTTTTTTTTATTCTAAGTTCAGAATTCTTGTGTGATTAGGACTTAAGTTTGCAATTAATATTGCTACTTGTGTAAAGTGAGATATTTTCTTTCTCTGCTAGGACAGATTAAGTCTCAATTTGTGAACAAATGTCAAATTAAGTTTTTATTTATTCCCTCTTCTTTTAGTAGACTGATTAAAATAAGTTTCCATCTTTGACATTGGCTTGCTGTGTAATGGATAAAGCTAACTCTAGTTTGGTGTGGGGTGAGGAACCTGCTCATTCAGTTCCTTGTTAGTTGGTTAGAAAATGGCAAAAACCATTTTTCTGTTTGATGTGCCTAGTTTGAAATTTCCTGGCCAACTTGAACAAGTACAAATATGGAATTATATGAATTGGCACATGTGTTATGATGCTCTTGAAAATGAATCAAGTGTGCTGAGCATTTACTGAGTGAATATTCCACTTCAGGTAGAAGGCACAGCTATGTTTAAGGTGCACAGAATGTGCTGCATGCTGCGTATTTATATTTACTGGCATGTTTGAATGTGTCAAACATGAATTTGTGTGCCATTAGTGACTATTGAAAAATGTTGGATTGCTTGGAAAAGAGCACTCTTTTTCTTTTGGCATGTAGGTGTGGTCCATTGATTGATCTCTGCAGGGGTCCACATGTGAGACACACTGGAAAAATTAAGGCCTTTAAAATAGTTAAGGTAAGTTTAAATTAACTGTGCATTGAAACTGAAGTAAATTGTCTGTTGGTTTATTTATATATTTATTTTTCCTGAGCTGATTATACTAGGACTGGTCCTTTGTATTGTTTTCTTTGCTTACAGTACAATGGTTCTTCATTTCTTTCCCAGCTCCCGTTGTACAAGTAGAACTACTGACTTTGATCATTGATCTGCTTCTGAGGTTTACTGATTCTTGACTAAGACAGTAGTACCTCAGTGAAAATTACCTGCATGTTTTTTGTCAGAGTATTAGTGTTAGCACGTTTAGACTGATGAAGAGCACTGCAAAAATACTGTAGCTAGTGGTGACCAGATGAGCTGTGGAGCCAATTCTGCCGTGCACAGGAGAGAAGTGCAGTGCCTTAAGCTCCTGTGGCAGGGCTGTGCCACAACCTCCCACCAGCACTGCACTTCACAGGACAAATGTCCTTCTTAGTCTGTACCAGCTGCCACATCTCAGTGGAGGGGGGTGTGCATGCTCTGTTCTGCAGTAAATGAACACCCAAGGTACTCCTTGGGTCAGAAAATACTATTTTGACCTTGTCAGATGGTATCTTTCAGGTACAGGAGATAAAGTGGACCCTGGCAGATCTGCAAGTGCTGCTGTTAAAAATGGCATTGCTCCCAGGAAAGCCAGAGACTGTGTTTGCAGAGGCTTCTGCATTTATGGTGTAGTTTTAGTTACTCACAGATGCAAATTTTGGTAACCTTATTAGGCTGAGCTCTTTGGAACATTCGTCATTGTGGCTTTTTCTGGTTCATAACTGAAGTGTATGGAACTCTTGAGTTCCAGAGATTAGGTGGGTAGAGGGTTAAAACTTCTTGGATTTAACTGGGACTTAGGTTTGTTTTGCCTTTCGTGTTTCCCTACTGCATTATGTTTTCAGTGTAAACAAGTGCTGCCTTTTTAGAAGCCTTAACATGAAATAATAAAATATGCCATGATGTGAGTTAAAGCAAGTTACCTAAGCAGAATAAAATATTATTTGACCTGTCATTTTTGTTTGTCTTCTGTATTAGGATGCTGACTAAAAGGCACTGCAAGTCTCTTTGTATTACAAACAAATACTGAAGGATTGCATATAATTCTTTTCCCAAGGAAAAATATAATAATGTTTGAATGCATAGTATTTATCCCTCTTTCCCTGATATTATGTAATATTATCCTAAAGTATGGGTTTTGTGTATCAGAGTTCCTCTACATATTGGGAAGGAAAATCTGACATGGAAACTCTGCAGAGAATATATGGAATATCCTTTCCTGATACCAAAATGATGAAGGAATGGGAAAAAGTCCAGGAAGAAGCCAAAAACCGGGATCACAGGAAAATTGGAAAGGTATGCTATTCTACTGTCTACTTCTTTTATATTTCTATTCTAGAATTAATTCTCTTTCCTTGTATTTTAGTTTTGGTTTGATTTTTTTGTTGTTTTTTGACAGTTTTAAAGGGAGCCAGTTCTATGTGCTTCTTGATGTCACTTACATTTTAAAATTTTAATTCTACAAACAGAACTTGTCACTTGCATGCGAATGTTAAGCTAAGGTTAGGAAGAAGTTAATGGCTTTAGTCTCTTGGTTTAGGGAAATAAATCCTAAACCTATTAATGTAGAGTCTTTGCAGATCCTACCTAGACCACTCTATTTTTCACAAAAGAGAATTGATTTGGAAATTGTGTAAATAACATGGTTTGGTTATTCTTTATAATAGGTGTAAATTTGGGGAAATGTGTATTTTGACACAGTTTTGTCACTGTATCTTTGACACAGTCAAAGAATCAAATGGAATTCAACATTCTTACAAACTTCTAAGAGCAAGAACTGCAGATCAATTAACTGGTCTTGCTGAGAACTTGTAGACCATTAATCATCTTATTGCTGTAATACTCCATCTTTGCAAATACAGTGTCTGTATGTGAAGTAGCTACATTCTGCAATTCTCTCTGAATTGTTATTAGAACATTCTGGTTTTAATTTACCTAGGAGCAAGAACTCTTCTTCTTTCATGATTTGAGTCCTGGAAGCTGCTTTTTCCTCCCTAGAGGTGCCTTTCTTTATAACACACTCATGGATTTCATACGGGTGAGTATATTGATGTTACTGATGTAACTCCTAACAACTGAGTATCATTTGTTGATCTTAAATGATAGGCCATTCATAGCTCTGAGCTACCCACAGAAAGAGAACTGTTTATGTATGTAAACACATACAAGATTTTCACAAGGTTTATACAAATCTAACCTTTCTGAAAATAAGGCAGAGTGCTGTGTTTTTCCAGTTGTGCAAAATCTATGTGTGCAGTAGTCCTTTTGTGTCCCTGTAAATTGCCAGGATAATACCACAGTTAAAAAGAATCAAGCTTTTGCTTGTCAAAAGCTCTGTCACCTTTTAAATGTTGTGTTTGTTCTGTAGGGGGAATATCGCAGGCGTAATTTTACTGAAGTTGTGTCTCCGAACGTCTTCAACAGTAAACTCTGGGAAGCTTCAGGACACTGGCAGCACTACAGTGAAAATATGTTCTCTTTTGAGATTGAGAAGGAAACTTTTGCCCTTAAACCCATGAACTGTCCAGGACATTGGTTTGTACTCGTAACCAGAAAACTTATTTTCCATCATTTATCCTTTGTGGCGCTGAGGAGAAAAAAAATGAGTATTAATACATGCTGTCATGTATGTTTATAATAGACTGCTAAGCCAGTGTGTCCAGAGAGTTTCTCTGACAGTGTCCCAAAGCAGACCTTTGCAGTAAGTCTGCACTGAGATGGATTTGTGCATGCAAATATTGGTCTGTACCACTAGTAAATATCAATTCTGTTGGATAGAGGTTGGCATCAGATGTGGTGTTCCAAGAAGGTACAGATGAACCAGTCTTAATTTACTCTTGCAGTGTTTTTTCCCAGATGGTGTTTAGCAGTACATGGAGTGGTGTACTTTTTCTGTTTGCCTGTCTTTCAGGATGCAGACAACCTGAATGAGTAAATACTTAAAAATGTGGTAACTGTCTGTACTGAGCTTTGTTTATTTCTATGTTGTCTTAAATCTCCTGTAAGAAGGATAAAAGGAAGGTTCTTTGATGTTCCTTTTAGCTTGATGTTTGCCCATCGTCCCCGATCCTGGAGGGAATTGCCTCTTAGGCTTGCAGATTTTGGAGTTCTTCACCGAAACGAACTCTCGGGCACATTGAGTGGCTTGACTCGTGTAAGGCGCTTCCAACAAGATGATGCTCACATCTTTTGCACAATGGAACAGGTAAAAAAAAAAGCACCTCCCACATCTCCACCAGTCAACCAAAAAAAACCACAAAAAACCCTTCCCTCTCCCAGTGCAAACTAACAGTAAACAAGAAAAAAAATCCAGTAACTATTTCAGCTCTCAACTCTCGCATTGTGTAGCATAATGCTGCTTTTGATGGGGTTTTTTTTCTAGGTGCTTCCTTTTATTTGGAAAGATGCATTGGGCAAATAAATCCCAGAAAGTAAGATTTGTTGCATCTTCCATTTCCCTCTGCAAAGAAAAAAGCAGTTGCTCCCATTGTTTTCTACAGTAATGCTGAATAAAAACTTCATTTTGTCAGTAATACCATAGCTTTTAGTGGAGCTACATGTTTAAATTGATGTACTTTTATTCAGGACACAGTTTGGCTCCGGAACCTCATACTTAACAAAAATACTACTTTTCTTGCCATGCTTTGAAGCCGTAATACCTCAGATCTCTCATTGCCCGCTACCTGGATTTGTGTTTGTAGGATGTAATTTTCAGGTGATTTTTAATACTTTCTTTTTTTGTTTAATGGATTCTTATATTCTGGTTATGAGGAATTCAGTAGATTCAATTACATTTTTATGTAAGTAAATTTTAACATATTTTAATATGTTTTATGTTTAAGATTGAAGAAGAAATTAAGGGCTGTCTTGATTTCTTGAAGTCAGTGTATGCTGTCTTTGGCTTTACCTTTCAACTACATCTTTCTACAAGACCCGAAAATTATCTTGGAGATTTAGAGATCTGGGATCATGCAGAAAAGGTAATTAATTTAAAAGCAAACAAAGAAACCTCCCTCCTAATATTTGTATTTGCAGAGGTAGATATTTAACTGAGTTCTTCCATGCTGCATGGTGAAATTGCTAAATATTGCTCTGGGTGGAAATTCTGTTAGGAAAACATCACATTAAATCTGAAGTTTCTGTAGAAAACCAGAACTTTCATATTCTTACTTAGCCTCTTATCTTGAACTAGTTAGATTTCTGATTAATCACAATATTTATACAAGGAACTACTATTTCCATATTATTTATCATTAATGAACAAATGCTCTAACAGTGGGGATTGTGCTGCCTTTTGATCCCTTTGAATTTCAAAGGCAAATGCTTTGACTTCCAGTAATGAGAGGCCCTTCTATACATTTTTTAATTACTCTCTCATTATTATGATTAGCAACTTCAAAACAGCTTGAATAACTTTGGAGAGCAATGGAATTTGAATCCAGGAGATGGAGCATTTTATGGTCCTAAGGTGAGTGACTCAGCATTTCAATATAACTTAGAGATGGACAGAAATGCAGATATGCTGCAGGCACACTATATTTAGTAACTGTGTTATTTTGCTTCACAGATTGATATTAAAATCAAAGATGCAATTGGTAGGTACCATCAGTGTGCTACCATCCAACTTGACTTCCAGCTACCCATTCGGTTTAATCTTACTTATGTTGGGTGAGTGGTTAAGCTAAATATCTTCCTTTTTTGAAAGAAAGTAAATAATAGCTTTCATTATCTGTAATTCTCATTATGTACTAATGCTATATTGCTCACTTAACAAATGATGAGCTTGTAAATCAGTCAGCTGGTAGGGAGGGCAAACACCCCCAGGGAATAGAGGAGTGAGTAATGAACTTGAAGATATTTTCTCAATGTAACGATAGCTCACTTTAATTGCAAATGCAGGAAAATCTCACTACCTGTCTTGTCTGCCAGTTTTGAAGACAATTGGTCATATGTTATGCTAAAAACCCATCAGCTGAGTCAGTTCTCATTTTCAGCCTAGTCATTGTGTCTCCTTGGAAGACACAGCACACAAATTCAAACATGCCCTAGGGGGAAAGTATGTTTGTACTACTTGGCTCTTTATTTTTATCAGGTTAAGTTAGTTAATGTTGAACATAAACCAAGTGCAAACAGCTTTAAGTGAAAATCTAACTGGTTTCCAGCTAGGAAGAGGGAGTTTTACCCACTGAGAGAAGTAATCTTAGTGCCATGTTGACCTGAATACTCATTTTCTGGGTTCTATTTCTTGCTGTGTTTGCTTTTTGCATATTATGAAGATGGGAAAAATACAATAAGAATATTTGTAATTTTTTGGTCCTGCTGTTTTCTACAGTAGATGTCATAGCTTTTTTGATAGGTGATAATACTGTTGTGAACTGGCTTTTTTTTAAAAAAAGCCATTTTTAAAAAAATTTCAGTATTATAATTTAAGCAAAGTAATGAATAGTAAGGGCAGGTAAGATCCTGTGCAACAAAATAAAAGCAAGTCCTAATGGAAAGAGAGTACAAGGAAGAACATAAATATTAAAATGCACAAAAATGGTGCTGAGTCAGTCGAGTGTCTTCTCAAATTTAAGAGTGTGTCTCTGCCACTAGCTGTAGGCACAATCATTTTAAATTAGAATTCCTTTAAAAGCCCAGCTGATTTGGAGTATATTTTTAATAAAAACAGTAGTTTTTTCATAAGTATAACTAACTAAATTTTGTCTTTCTGTTAAAAGTAGAATCAAAAAATATTAGTAGGATTACATGTGTGTGAGCTAAGATAATTTTATTTAAAAAAAAAACCCTTGATTTTTTTTTTTTTTCAGTAAGGATGGCGATGATAAGAAAAGGCCAGTGATTATTCACAGAGCTATTTTGGGATCTGTGGAGAGAATGATAGCTATTCTAGCAGAAAATTATGGAGGAAAATGGTATGTGGGACAAATGGAATTCTAAGATGACTTTAACAATGTGCAAAGTGTATATCCTTCCTATTGTCTTATATATTATCGTGCAAGAATAATATGCCTAAAATTTTCTCAAAATTAGTAGGTAAAATAATAAGAAAAGTCCAGTTTTCTGGTCTGAGTTGTGTGATACCCATAAAATTTCATGAGACTGAAGAAAAAAAAATAATACAGAAATAGGAGTTGTAATTGAATGTGTAAGTCCTGCATTATTTTTGTTCCTTTTTTCTTAAAAATGATGCTTTTGTACCAGAAGGATGTCAGCTGTATGTAAAGCAATTATTTGTGTATCCACAGACATTAATTAATCCTGATATGTGGAATATTTTTTGTGCTTCTAAGATTGATCATTTTATCTTGAATAACATCTGGAAATATTTCTTCATGAATGTATTTGAAGTACTAAGGAAGAGTTAATTCCTATTTTCAGTCACCTGTCTGACTGTTCATCTTTCACTGTAAAGTTATAGATAAAAGTGAAAATTATGCAGAAAAAAATCTGTTTAAGGTTGTGAAGTCATCTGGGAAGAAAAGAGAAGGTCCAGCTTCCCCATATGTCATTTTACTGGAATCAATCTATTTGCTATTTTATGTGAGCTTGAAAAGAGGGAGATTACACATTATCCAACACCCTTAGCTAACGTAAATAATTGTATACAGAAATTACTGTTGTGAAACATGACTATGGCTGTGAATGGGAATGTAAAATGCACCTTTATCTCCTGTCTGTCCCTTGCTGGCCAGGCCCTTCTGGCTGTCTCCACGGCAGGTCATGGTTGTGCCTGTGGGCCCCACCTCGGAGCAATACGCCCAGCAGGTGAGAGAGAGCTTGCCTCCTTGTGGCAGCAGGCAGATTTCATAGATCCTTAAGTACTTGTCCTAGAACAAGGGAGTTAATGCTTAACAATTCTGGAGACATGTTTGGGGGGAGAGGTAAATTTTTCAATATAAAAGTTCCAGTCCAAAAATTTGTATATGTCTGAGTAAAGGGTATGTAACTTCAAGTATTTTGGGTTCTTTAATTATGTACATACTGCTGTAATTATTAAAGGAAAAAGCATCCTGGATGACAAACCTTACATAACTAATGCTTCATTACGGTACTCTCAGCTTTAAGTAGGCAGAGCCAGCTTCTTCCATTTCCCACCCTGTATATTCTTGACTACATCATTTTTGAACCAAGGGTGGTTTTACCCCTGTCCCATGCTTTCCTTTTAATGCAAGAATAAGTGTCTTTGTTCCTTCTCCTCTTTCTCCTTTCTCAGACTGAGGGCATGTTTTTGACATAGTTTGATATAGTTTTGATGTAAGTTTGCTATAGATGTTATCTTGTATTGTCTTCCACCTGGGATGCTGCTGGCTGTGCAGGTTTCTTCAGATAACTTCATTGAATTCCTTAGAATCCTTCACAAAAACAAAATTACACGTGATTTAATTATTGGGATATATCAGTAATTGCAGCATTTATGAATGTATGTTGTAAACTGTAGTAATACTAAGAGGGTTTTGGTTTGTTTGGGTTTTATTTTAGGTTTGCAACCAATTTTTTGAAGCAGGATTTATGTCAGATGTGGATCTAGATCAAAGTTGCACATTAAACAAGAAAATTAGAAATGCACAGCTGGCTCAGTATAACTTCATTTTAGGTAATTGTAGCATCTTACATTTCTGAATATCATTTAAGTTCTAATGTTGGATAAAGTTTGTCTAGGCTCATTTTCTAATGTACATTGTCTATTTAATATTTTGTGCTATGTCTTGCAGTGGTTGGAGAAAAGGAGAAAGCAAATAATGCTGTCAATGTGCGAACAAGAGACAACAAAGTTCACGGAGAGATTTTGGTATCTTCTGCTATTGAAAAACTCAAGAAATTTAAGACTTCACAAATTCCAAATGCAGAAGAAGAATTTTGATGTTGCTATTAGGAAAAAAAAATTATTAGCTGCCTATGTGAAATGTTTCTTCCTGCACAGCAGTGATGCTTATCTCAGAGAATTTTCAGTTAATGGATACACAAAATAAGCAAATGTAGCACTGTTGGTGCTCCAGGAAAAGCATGAGAGGACAGATGCACCTGCCAACTCCTTTAACAATCACATGGGTTTCCAATCTGCCTGAATCACAGAATGCCTGTTTAGAAAGTCCTACACCTCTGACGTGGTGGGTTTGCTGTGGAGATAAGTCAGGGCTGCATGACGGCAGGGATCAGGAGGCTGGGAAGGGCAGGGGATGCTGCTGAGAGTGCTGAGCTCCCTCAGTCACAGGGGAGATACCTGACTGTGACCTGGCATCCAGAGCTTGGCAGTGGGGTAGGTGCCTCAGGAGCAGCTTGGATTAAGTTTCTTTCTAGCTCCAGATGGTAACAAAAATTTGAGGGGGGGGTGGGGTGGTGTGTGAATAGCTTGGTTGTTTCAGAATGTGTGTCCACGGTCAAGAAATACTCCGAAGCCTTGCTGGAAGTCTCGGTGTAACAAGGCACTGGTGGAGTTGGTGTGATGATTGGTTGCTGTAATGGTGGTTGCCTATAATACAGTTTAATTATTGTAACTGTGTGTGAAGTGTTATGGTTTCTTCCTCTGTATGCTGTTGTTTTGGCTTTTTTCTAAAACAAACAAACAAAAAAAACTTTGAAAAACGTTTCTGTGTGTAATTTATTACTGTATTTACTGGGAGTAGTTAAAATGCTGAAAAGGAGCAGAGGACAATTTTAATTTTAAAACGGTATGTTGGACTTGAAACTGGCCATATTTCTGTTTTGTTTATGCTTAGAAATGATGTTTAAAGTTGCCGCTGCAGGCAATTGAACTGGATTTTTTGAGAGATGAATTTTTACCTTTTTTTTTCAGTTTCATGTGCTGTTATTTAGTTAACAGGTTTAGATAGTGTTAAGTGTATTGCTCAATTATCTAAGCTATATAGCTCTAGTTGTGATTTAAGTATCACAGCCACGAAGCAGAAACTACAATTTAGTGCTTAAATATTAACACAAATAGAAAGCTTATGTTTTACTTCTGCCTCACACTCGTACAGACCTATGTTTAATAGGTCTATGTTTGGTTTTGTATTTGTTTGTGGATCTGTTTTTATCTCCTCTTCTAAAAGAAAAGGAGAAAAACCCAAACACTGAAGGAGCAAGCGCTGGGAAACCTTTCTGTTCCACTTGACAGAATTAACGTGGGGAGTGGTGGGTGATTTTAATTTCTATATTTTATACATACATTTATTTTTATGACCTATAGCTTACGTGCCGCATGTGTGATGTGTTCAGCCTGCAGCATTCAGGTTCTGAGGGTTTTTCCCGGCGCATTTGGGGCTCTGGCGGTGTCCGTTCCCGTGAGGGGCCGCTGTGGCGCTGCCGTTTCCCGCGGCCCCTCAGCCGGCCCGGCCCCGCCCCCGCCCCGCCCCCTGGCGGCTGCGCCGGGCCCGGCGGCCGCACCAAGATGGCGGCGCGGTGGTGGCGGCGCGCCCTGCGCGGGCTCTGCGGGGCCGCGCTGTTCCTGTCACAGCTCTCCGTCCTCTCGGGCCGCGGTGAGCGCGGCCGCCGGGCCGAGACAGGGCGGCGGGGGTGGAAGAAGGGGCAGAGGCTCTGACTGGGGCCTCGCGTGGCGGGGCGGCAGCGGCCGCTCCCCTCGGACAGGACTGAGCGCGGGTCGGGCTGCGGCTGTGGCGGTGACCGCGGTGGGGTGAAGATGCGCTGCCGCTCCTCAGAGTGGGGGCGAAGGGAGTGTTTCGGGCATGGCCGCATTTCGGTGTGCCGGCTCTGCGGGGCTCGGGCTGAGGTGCTCGGTCAGGGCAAAACACGGGCCAGGCCCCGCTCGCCGGCTCGTGTGCTGCTCTATTACACAGCACGTTTTGTGCCTCATCTTTGTCGCGAGCGTGTGTGACTCAAAACGTCCTGTGGCTCCTTGGCACGGTCACGGTGGGTGGTGTGACAAAGCTGCCTCTCCTTCCACCCGTGCCCGGTGGCTGCCGTGAGGGCTCGGCAGGGGCTGGCACATCGCGGCTCTCCCGAGCCCTCAGTCGGCGATTCCCGCAGAGACCAGCGCGCAGCGCCTGCACGAACACAGCCGTGCTTGCCGAATGGTTCCTCTAGTCCATCTTTCCCTCAAAGAATTACTTGCATTGCCTCATTAAATGGTATTGTTAGGTAGCAAACACTGTGTAAAATCTGCTTTCTGAGCAGTGCTTTTAATTCTCATGAATCGAAAAATAATATTGAATGGAAATAAATGTAGCTCCTTGTCTTAAAAGAACAATTCCACTCTAATGCTCTTTCTAATGTTTAATGTGAATATCCCACTATCAGTAGAACAGGAAAACAGATTTTTTCTAATATAATTACTTTTTCTACTTGTATTTTCATATCAGAGTGCTGAAATCGAAGTGTTTCTGAAGATTACTTTTGTTCTAGAAATTTCACTTTCTCCATGTTTTTGGCTTGTAGCAGGATCTTTGATGACGACAAAGCTTTCACCACCACAGTCTACACTAGCAAAAAGCTTAACTTCAACAAGTACAAATGCTCCCTATTTTAAAGCATTGGGTAAGGTATTATGTTGTTTCTTTTGTTTGTTATCTGTGGGTCCTTCTCAGTCTTGAGTCCAAAAGTTCTTGAATTGGGTCTTAGATACCTGTACATGATTTCACAGTGGTAAGAAGCATGGCAGTGTAACACATTATGAATGACTCTTCAGTGACTATAACACTTACTTTGTGTTATCTAATTAGACAACTGGTCCATATAAGAACTAGAAAGTGGTAGGTTAAACTACCACTGTGGTATATGTGGTTTATACCCTTCACAATGGTGGAAGTTCTTGAAAGACTCCAGCATCCTGCAAGAACTTGTTCCCTGTCCACCATCAGTACCACTTTATAGCTTGCTGAGGGTGCATCAGAACTAACAGAAATGCTGTTCTTGCTGGCAGTTTAGGAGGTGATTCTGTACACATGCAAACAGCAAATGGCTGAGGTAGCTGTAGCCCTAATTAGAGCTCAACTCAAAGTAGGTTACCCGTGTCACCCTGCTGCTATTCCTGAACTGATTACTTCTGCTGAGGAGAGCTGGCTGAGGTGGCACTAATCCCCATAAGCTCAGTCCTGGTGCTGTGCTGAAGTGTTGGCTGGTGTCCTGTACAGAGCCCTGTGGCTCCTCTGGCTCTCCCAGCACAGGCTGGGAATGCTGCTCCATGTATAGTGAGCAAAGCCCTTTATACAGCATCAGTGCATGTGTTTGTCTATGTATATGTATGAAAAAATGTATATATATACTTTAGACTATTTAGCTATTTTACTTGGTTTCTTAATTCACTTATTGCACCTTTCAGAAAGTACAGAAATTCCACCTTATGTGACTAATTGTCCCAGCAACGGGCTTTGCAGTAGATTGCCACCAGACTGCATGACATGTAACACAAATTATTCCTGTATATATGGGAAGACAGCCACTTTTGATTGCAAAGTCAAGCCACATGTTCATTGTGTTGTAAGTAACCTGTTACTCTTAACCCCAGATTTAAGTAATTAAACTGTAGCATCTTGTCTTAAAAAGCAGGATATTGATTTCCAGGTTCTGATGTAGGCAGGTTTGCAGTTCTGTGATGAGTTTGATCACACACTGTGGGCTGTTGAACAGGCAGGCCTGCCCTTCCCTGGTTTGCCTTTCTTGCCTTGGATCTTTTCATTATCTGGCCATGCCTTTGAGTTAAACCACTCCAACCATTTTGAGATTGTGGAGGCGAAATATCTGTCAGAGCTACAAACTGACCTTATATGTGAGACTGAGTTCTCCTTTTGGCAGCAGCCTTAGATTGGAGGAATCAGGAGTGTTAAACTTGACTTTGATACCTCTTTGGTGGTTTTCTAATATTTATTTTTGTGTTCTATAAGAGTTAGCAAACTGAACACTTGTTACTTTGCCCAAAATATCTACTTATAAAATCTAATTTGATATTGCACATTGGTTTTTGGTTTTAGTACTACTGAAGTGATAGTGTTGTCCTTTTACAGGATGAGAGTAACCACGAGCAGGAGAACTTCACAATTAACATGACGTGCCAGTTTTGCTGGCAGCTTGCCACGAGTGATTATGTCTGTACCAATTCCACAAACTGCATGACAGTTTCCTGCCCACGACAACGATACAATGCAACTTGCACAGTCCGGGATCACATCCATTGTCTAGGTAAGGTGGGCAAAGCCAGATTGCTCTAAAGAATTTCTTTGCATATTTTGTAATGGGTGAGTACAAAGATTGTTTATGTCCTTTTGCAGTAACAGCCTCCACCTTGATCAATCTACTGAAATTTTTTTTATTGTTACATTTCATTTTTTAGCATAATAGCAACATCTAACTGCAAATATTGGCTTACTATACTGTTGTATACTGTCACACCAGCAAAAACAGTTTTTTATTTTTGTCAGCTTCTGTGAGCTAAACCTATTTGAGCCTATTAGTGGTCTGATCCTCAGACCAGTAATAGAATCAATATCAAATGTCTCTGTAGGCTAATTAAAAAAATATATGCTGGTTCCATCTAACTAGGCTTAATTTTCCCTCTATTTGTACACTGACTTTTCTGATATGGGACCAAGATTAGTGGAACAGAGAACTGTAGGGTATAAATGAGCTTTTGTGTTGGCAGTTGTTTCTCAGTTAGTGTCAACCCTTTTAGACTTCTTTTGGAAAAGTATAGTATCTTCTTGTCATTTTCTTCCTTGTTATATGGTCTCTGTTTATTACATTAAGGTTTTAATATTTTCCAATGTTTAGGTAACCGTGTCTTTCCTAAGATGCTCTATTGCAACTGGACTGGAGGTTATAAGTGGTCTACTGCCTTGGCACTAAGGTAAGCAGGAACTATTGGATAATATCAAGCTAAAACAGATTAGTTGTCTTTAAAATCTTCAGGTTCTTTGGTTTCTTGCTTGGTATTTTTTAAAGGTGTGCTAAATAACCAGTATTTCATAGTCTAGCTTGAAATGGTGGGCATAGAGTGCATGAAGGGTTCACATGCAACAGTGTTGGCCATCTTCAGCAAACATAGCTGGAGAAAAAACGCTTGGGTACCCAAGCTCAGTTCCTCTAAAAATAATAATAATTAATCCTATTTTTATTCTTATAGCATCACCCTTGGTGGATTCGGTGCCGATCGTTTCTATTTGGGTCAGTGGCGGGAAGGTCTGGGAAAACTCTTCAGCTTCGGTGGACTTGGAATATGGACACTAATTGATGTGCTGCTAATAGGTGTTGGCTATGTGGGACCTGCAGATGGATCCCTTTATATTTAATGTGGGTGCAATGTGTTTCAGAGAGGATTCCTTGCCTGCAAAGGGCCCTATATAAAAGAGTGTGGAGGTTTGAGCCTTTAAGGTAGAATGAAGAACAACTGTTTGTTCTATGTGGATACATTTTAATGTACAGTATCTGTACTTGGTTTGCCTTTAACTAAGGTCAAATAAAAGAGTGGATCACTGAGCAAGCTGAAATTAATTTCATTTATTCTATGGACATGGTATTTTTCTATGAAAAAAAGTTGAGCAGCTAACCAAATTCTTCACTGTGCTTGAGCTTGGATGAGCTATCAGGCCCCCAAAGAGCTGCAAGCTAACTTGAATACTGTTTACTTCATATTTCTGTGCTTGAATTTAACTCTAAAGCTAACTTCCCTAAATATGTCAGTTTTGGTTTTTTGGTTTTTTTGGTTGATTGGTTTGTTTGTTTGGTTGGTTTGGTTTTTTTGGTTGGTTGGCTGGCTGGTTGGGTTTTGTTGTTGTTGGTTTTTTGTTTGTTTGTTTTTTGTTTGGTTTTTTGTTTGGTTTGGTTTTGTTTGGTGGGAGGATAATTTATTTGCCTGAGTTATCTGGGTAGTATGTAACTCACCATGTTTTATTATGTTAATCACAATAACATCTTGGTTTGGGACATAGCAAGAGCTGACATCTGCTCAGGGACTCGACTTTAAATTGTGAGGGGTTTAGAATTAAACTGCAGTACCATTAAAGGCTAATATTAAATAATTGAAATAGATTTTTTTTTTTTTAATTGTTCCGGAACAAGTTCGTTTTGGTTGGTTTGACCCGCATATCAGTGGAAGTTACAGTTCCTATTCTAGTGCTAGCAAGCTTGCCAAATTACTTTAAAAAAAAGTTGGCAATATAATCGATGAGTTTATCCACTTAGGACTTTGTGACGCGATAATGTAGCGGACTAGTGCCATTAAAGGACAATAACTTCGTGTAGTCGCGCTAAGTGCCCGGGGCTGGGGCGGCCGCTGTTGTAGCACTGCGGTGCCGTCGGGCTGGAAATGCTATCGCTTGAATAAAGTGCGCCTTGAAGCTTTCCTGGCGTTAATGCTGACGGTGTTTGTCGTGGCTCGGCTCGGTCCCGCTGCAGCGGCGCTGGCCTGGAGGGAGGGAGGGCGGGCGGAGNGCTTCTACCGACGGCTGCCCAAAGCGGTGAGCGGCGGGGGGTGGCGGGGGGTGGCGGGCCCGGACCCTCCTCTCCTCCGGCAGCACCGGGCTCGGGCTGCAGACAGACAGACAGACAGGCAAACAGACAGACAGAACGACAGACACTGCTGCTGTCTCGGAGTTCTTCCCAAACGCGCGTTTTCTCAGGGCCTTATCCCACAGCAAAATGCAGTCGGATGTTTGCCTGTCCGGCTTGTTTACAGACCTTAGCGACTAATCTAATTGCAATTAAATCAGTTGAGCGCGATCTTAAGTTTCTCTTTTTCTCCTATTTCCCCCCAGTCTAGCCAAGAAGTCTGGCTCAGATAACGCTTTTTCTCCATGTCCCAAGGGTGTGCCTTACTTTTGGCGTATCAGTGCAAGCCTTCCGTAGGGGTGCGTGCGGATTTATCGCCTTTCGTGTGCCGCACTCGCCGAACGCCGAGGGCACGTACTCCAGCACAGAGCTCGTACAGGCACTGCATGGGGGCACCAGCACACCCACTTCAGACCACACCATCCTTGCATTCCAGTGCTCCTTCTCACTAAGTTGCTTTTCAGGGTGTATGTTTAATGTCTGACATAATTCTGTGAGGTGATTGTAAGCTTGTGAAAAGTACAAGAGAGTTGTAGCACGGTGTATCTGTCTCAGTCACCAGAAGCTGTAAGCAGCCACAGCTCCTGGTGCTTAGTTGGAGTTACAATTTCAACATGTTTTCCAATGAAAAGCTTGAAGAGAAGTATTTATTGAATTTTTATTTTCCTACTGAGAATGGATGTGTACAGGTAGAGGAGAAGTAGGAAACAAAGTAGATGCTTTGTAGATACATTTTGAATGAGTTGGGAGGGCACTAGAGACCTATTCCATAAGTCAGATAAGAAGGAAGCAAAGGTGAGGTGAGGAATGGAGCTGAGGATCATAGGTTTGGAGCCCAAAGTCAGGATGTCCATGGCAAGACAGGCAGAAAGAGGCCTCAGGCAAAGGAGTGCAGTTACTGCAGTTGCCGTTCATGGCAGAGTCTTGCTGCATTTCTGGTGTGAGTTTCAACTTCAGAGAACAAAAGGAAGGGGGTGGGTAGACACCTGTTGCTATTTTTGAATGATGGACATGGACATTTAACTTGCAGTGGATGGGGAGAGTTCTGGAATCCTTATTGTACTTCTTTTAATATTGAGGCAGCTGTTGGCTTCCTCCTCACCTTGGATCACACCACCCCCCAGGAATTGTGTGGAGAACTCTTTGCTGACCCAGCTGTGCTCCCACAGAGACCAGTGCCAACAGCAGCCACCAAGTGAAGAAAAGAAATAGGGCAGTTCTCAGCTGAACCTGTGCTTGCAAAAACCTACGGAAATTATTGTTAGCCAAAATGCAGATAACTGTTATTTTCAAACTGGGGGTGGAACACTGATGTAGGATTCAAGAACAGTAGTACAAGCAAGGTGCAGAAGCCATCCTTTTCATAGGTCTATAGGATTTTTATTTCTGTAGGAACTCCATGCTCATTTGAATGGCTGTATCAGTTCTGCTACTATGAAGAAACTCATGGCCCAGAAGCCAAACCTTCAGATCCAGAATGGAATGACTGTGATTGACAAAGGAAAGAAAAGAACCTTAGATGAGTGAGTATACATATTGGTGTGATGAGCATTAACCAAGGGTTTTTTAATTCAGTTGAAAACAGAAATGTGTGGCCTTACACATTAGCTGCAGAAAATATGGTTTTAAATTTTATAGTATGATCTCGTATATTTTTGTGATATTTGGATCTATAGATTAATTTCTTAAGTGCTAGAAGGAAAACTCTTGATGATTCATTCCTTCTTTAAGGGATTGAAATTTTTCACTTACATCCTATGCTTTTTCAGAGAAAATTGACTCACATAGTTTCCTTTTTTGGAAACTTCATGCCTTCCTTTTCCTTCAAAAAGCTTTGTGGTAATAACAGCTTTTGTAGCGAATGCTTTGTTAGTGTCTAAAATCAGAAATTGCTGTTCAGATAATTCTTTGTATTTCAAGTTACAGTCTGGTCAGTTGACTCCAATGGGTAGGTGGTTTTAAAATGTGGATTTTTTTTTTTTTACCTAAATACTCATTCACTGTCTTTACAATTAATTTTTTAAATTTTATTTTAGGTGTTTTCAGATGTTTCAGATCATCTATCAAATTACCACTAGGACTGAAGATATTTTACTGGTAAATTAATTAAAAGTTCACTTAAAACAAGCAAGCAATACACACAGTCACAATCAGTTGGATTAAGAGCATTGAGTTCCAAGTAACAATATCAATAATGGTCCCTTTCAATTGAAGGTCAGAATAATTACTGTAAAACACTTGAACTCTCTTCACTATCCTTGAAGGAATGAAAGGTGCCTTCTGTGTGGTAATATTTCCAGACATGGGGACCACTAAAAACACATTGGGCCTGAAGACATTGTAAGTCAATTCAACAAATTCACAACAAAGAATAACTGTGTCTTTTAGTTGTAAAGGAAAATATAACTAATTATGTCACTTTTATGATGTTGAATACACTGTTACTTAATCAGATAACTAAAGATGTCATTAAAGAATTTGCTGATGATGGTGTCAAGTATCTGGAATTGAGAAGCACTCCAAGAGAAGAAAATTCCACAGGTACAGTCTGTTCTGGTTTTTAATTTGTGATCTTCTTGCACTATAAAACTTTAAGACTATGTTAATGACAAGTAAAGTCAAACTTAGTTGGCTCAATAAAAATATACTTTAAATATGAAAGCTAAGATTTAGCCATGTAAAAGCATGTCACTCTCCTATTAGATTTTTGAGGACAAAAAGGTGTTGGTCATAACTCTACTACCCACGAGATTGGGTTATTCACCTGAGTATGGCATCTGAGTCTGCTAATATTTTTAATAACTGACATTTTGCTTTTGTTACTTTTTTTTCTTTTAGGTGTGGTTTAGTAGAAACACATAACAGAACTCCTACTGCGATTCTCAGTTCACACAAAGTCATTTTAATTTTTCCAGATGCTTAGAAGGTTTAGTTCAAATGTATGCTTCACAGTAAAGCTATATTTACAGCTAGAATTAGAATTTTATGGGTTAGAAGACTATATGGTCTAAAATCAAAGTTGCAACATGAAACATAGGAGACTAGAGAGCTGGGTCTGCAATACAATAAAAATAATTTAAAATATGTTTGTTCCAAACGTGTGCATGTGCTTGCAGGTATGACCAAAAGGATGTATGTTGAAACTGTACTTGAGGGTATAAAGCAATGTCAAGAAGAAGGCTTGGATATAGATGTAAGGTAAATAAAGCATGTGGAATACCTCTGTTTCAAGGTTTTGTGTAGTCTGATGCTTATTTATTATATTATACAGGGAGATTTACAAGCCATCAGTATAGGGAAGAAAACTGTTTTTAAATCAGATTGCATGGAGTGGAAACAGGTAATTCATATGGTAACCTGACTTTTTATTTTCTTTTTTACTGCTAAAGAAGGAAGCTGGGTAAAACCTCTCCTCTCTAAGACTGTCTGTTCTTTGCAACATTTTCAGGAAAATAAGTGTTTTTCATGGAATTGAGTCCTTTTCCCCGGCTTAGACTCCTTGCAAAGGTTTTGTTTGATTAGCTGTGCAAGCAGCCTGCTATAAAGAGCTGGTCCTGACCAGCAGAGAAGTTTCAGAAGATGTCAGTGGTTGTTTGGAGACAGTTTGCTCTCCTGTCTTTTATAGCCTCAGTAGTAACCCTTACTAGGTTTATTTGTGAAAACTGAAGCATTTTCATCCTTCATGTGTGGTTATTGTATATCATGGGCCAACTTAGTTATCTGTTTGTGTCCCTCTGCACTTTGATACCTTCATTCCTAGAACAGTTTCCTGTAAAAATACTCTTTATACTCAGCCCTGAAGGATATGAAGTGCCATTTTTGTTGGTATCAGATCTGTTGATCTCCTGATATTACAGCTTGTATATAATTTAATACCTGCATTTCTGTCCCAGATTGCTAATAGCAATAAACAGAAGAGCTGGCCCAGCAGTTGCTAAGCAGACTGTTAAACTTGCTGAAGAGTTCCTGCTTTCCAGTGATGGGGTTGTAGTAGGACTTGACC
Source organism: Chaetops frenatus (assembly GCA_013400775.1). NCBI lineage: Eukaryota > Metazoa > Chordata > Aves > Passeriformes > Picathartidae > Chaetops > Chaetops frenatus. The sequence continues at coordinate 71,494 of VZTR01033191.1, read as the reverse complement.
TCAGTGGTGATCCCACCGTAAGTTTTTGGTTTATTTTGGTCTGTTCTTGAAGATAAATATATAATGTTGTATAACAGCAGGCACTTCTAACCACAGTTTGTTCTCACACGTTTCTGTCCAATCTTTTGTTCGTAGTTGGAATGGATTGATACTGGGTTGCTGTATCCCCTCTGTTGCTATAAGGGGCAGATAGCCTAACAAAGAACCTTTGGATTAGTATGTGACTGAGAAAAGAACTATTAAAAAGCAGTGTTTATCTGGGCAGTGTCTGTATCTGAGTTGTCCCAGTCAGGTTAACTGGGCGGAGGCAAGTTGTCAATAGTTTTAAGTTTTGTTTAGCTGCACCAAATGCTTATTTGGTATTGAGAAAGTAGAAATTGAGAAAGTAGAAATGTTTGAGGACAGCTGTGAAGCTGAAGTGAAATAGCTCTAGGTGGTAGCTGTGTAAAAGGTATCAAAATCAAGACAATTGGCTTGTAAATCTTAGGCATCATCTTAGCTCCTGGTGTTTGATCCATTGGTCTAAACCATATGGCAGAGGGTTGTTTGACTTGCTGCATTCCAAACGGAAGTAATGTAGTGTTTGGATATACTAGAGCTCTTCATCATGGTAATGACAGGGATTTTGTCAATCTAAATATCAAAAATAACCTGTAGAACAGTCATATATTCCTGTTTTCCAGGCAGGACGTGGTCAAGATTTTTTGGAACCCCTCTCAGAAGCAAAAAAAGCAGGTCTAAAGTTGGCACTGCATCTTTCTGAGGTAAAAGGTGTTTTTTATTTTGGTGCATCTCTGTAATTGTCATTTTGTGAAAATCTCAATGAAACTAAAATTGCCTTCTGTGCATTTTGAACTTCTCAGGCCATAGTATTAATGGTTTGGGGCATTTGACAAGAGACAAGAAAATAAAGAGAAATCTTCAAGCTTTTGTTCTAAAACTGAACAGCCAGGTTATTGTTTCCTTTACAGGATCTCTTGTGGGTTTAGGTATGAAATTGAAATTAGGAGCTTTCTAAGAGATCCACTGCTTTCTTCCTGGTATTATATCAGAAATCATATATAGTGAAATCCACAGAGTTTCATCAGCAGTGAGCTCTGTTAGTTCCACTGGTATCAGTAGAAAGAGTTGGGCTTCTGCTCAAATAGTGACTGCAATTTGCTCCGAGAAGTCCAATAAATCCTGAAGATAGTTATTTTTTCAGGAAATTAAGCAGGACATATGATGTCATCAGCATATTTATACTTGTTTCTATTTCACTAACACTTTCTTTTGGATAAGAGATGCTGTGAAAGTAGAACTGAAAGTCCATTGTAATTATATAATGTGCTGTTTTAAGCTGCCTTGACAGAATTTGAAATATATCCTCTCTAGATTCCAAATCAAGAAGAAGAGACCAAGATTCTCCTGGGCCTGCCTCCTGACAGAATTGGACATGGAACATTTCTCAACTCCACAGCAGCAGGTTCTGAAGAGATAGTGTCACTGGTTCAGCAGAATCATATACCTATTGGTAAGGAAAAAATATTTAACATGACTTGATCTCTGGATATCAGAATGTATGTACTGCTGATCTAGTGATACCAGTTTGTATCTGACCAGAGGTGACTTGGCATTGAGACATGCCCATGAAGGTACACTCATGACACTTCTGGGGTTTTTTGGCACCTTTGTGGCAGAAGACAATAGCTGATATCTCAGATGGAAGCAAAACTAAATCATAACTTGTCATTACTGTGCAAGACTGTGTGGTGATTCTGTACCTGGTTTGCAAGCTCCCTAAATTTTATACCCCAAAGAAATTGATTAGCAAACTTTTCTCAAAAGAAATTATCAAAGAAGTGTAGAAAATCAAGAAAGCAACAGTAGCTGATTTGAATTTTTATTCAGGACCTAAGTCAATGAACGTGTCTTTTGTTTTGATGTATGTCCTCATTTCTTTTTCTGTTTTTCCCTTAGAATTTTGCATGACATCAAATATAAAATCTCAGACCGTGCCTTCCTGTGACAAACACCATTTTGGATACTGGTACAGCATGGGCCATCCTGCAGTGCTTTGTGTAAGTTTTTTGATTTTTAAGCATGTATTTAGGCACAGGCCCAAACTTGTGAAGATGGAGAAGTCTTTCTCTGTTTATGGATCAGAGCTGACTTACAATTTCTGACCTTGTAGCGAATCATTTGCTTTTAGGAAGCCATAATGTTCTGTTTGAGAAATGCTTGTAATTGAAATGGGAATTGCTAATATTTATCTTGGTTCTATTGTAAAGCCAGACCTTTTTTCTGTGAGATAAGATGATCAGCTATACAAGCAGTGAACTTCATAGCTGTTTGCACACTGACAGGTTTCTCTTAAAACCCATGGGTCCAGTGATTGCATGTGCACCTGTGCTTACCTGGGTGTTCATTGTGTTGGGTGAGAGCTCCTGCATTGAGGAGCTCATTAATTCTCTTGACAGCTCATTAAAATCTCTAAGCATTGAAGGTGCCAAGTAGTTGTGCTGCCATTGGCAGGGTTTTACTATTACCCTGTTAGTTTAACCCCCATAATCCATAGCATTGTCCAAGTGCATGTGTGTGTGTGTGTATATATATATATACATATATATAAAATAGCATTGTGCTTATCTGGGAAAAGAGGAATAAGCAGACCTGCACACACTGACATACCTTGAATATATGCAGTATTTGATAGCCATCTTTCTAGCAATTTTAGTAGGAAATCCTATTTTCTTCATAAATCGTGCCATCATTTTAAGAAGTTTTCTTATATGATTGAATAATTTATTCATTTTTAGTGAGAATAGGGCAAACAAAGAATGGAATAACTATGCATAGATGAAAGAACAGTGGAAGAAAATGTGAGACAGCAAGATAAAACTGGTTTGTAAGTAAAGAAAAAAACTTACTTTTTGATATAGAGGAACTAATTTTAACTTTTTTATTTCTTTCCTTTCAATTTAACTCCAGACTGATGATAAAGGTGTCTTTGGAACCGATCTATCACAAGAATATGAACTGGTTGCAAAAACATTTAATCTGACTCGATCACAGATGTGGGATCTTTCCTATGAATCAATCAACTATATTTTTGCTTCAAATGCAGTAAAATTCAAGCTAAGGGAACAGTGGTGTAAGCTGAAGCCAACTCTGTTTGATTAATCAACCTGTTGTCCTAAACAGCTCGAGTGTATTAGCTGAGTTAAGAAGTTTTTTTTACTGAAGTCCCCAGCTTTTTTCAGACCTCAGGGTTTTAAACTCAGCCATAAACTGCCCGTGCAGAATGAAGGCAACTGGAATGCATCCTTTGTTACTGAGGACAGAAGGAAATGTTCTTTTGTAGTTGGAAAGAGCTCTCAACCAGTGACTAAAATGCCAGTTGTGTTGTCACCTGTTTCTCTTGAGCTGAGACGACATTTTAAAAAACACTTCATTGAAATATGTCATCATAATGTTAACATTTGAGAGCTGGAACAAAATGAAGGCAGAGCTATTGGTGTTTAAAACACCTTTGTTGGCAGCATTCTGCCAAGCAGTTTGAATGGTGTGTATTTTTGGGGTTTGTGGTTTTTTTTCAGGTTTTGAGCAGTTGATTGAATGTGAAGACAGAAAAAAAACACGGGGAGAATGATATATTTGTCCCAAGGAATTAAGTATTGTATCTGGTTTTATTGCTGTACATATATGACTGAAGCTGCTGTGGATTGAGTAGCACGTGGGGATCTCTGCTGGTGCCCTGGGCACTGGTGGTGTGTAGAATCTTGAATGCCTTCAGTAACCGAGCTACTTGGCAAAGTCATCTCATTCTTAAAATGCTTTTTAGAATTGCTGGGTTTTGTGCAAAAAAAAAAGCAATAAAAGCAGCCTCAAGCTCCATGTTTTTGAAAGCACCACTACGAGGTGTGCACGTGTGTACTTCAGCTCTAGAGAAGGAGAAGCAGGGTTCTGTGGGGTGAGTCCCTGGAGCAGCCGTGCTGCCTGCCAGCCTCTCCCCTGCTGCTCTCACTGCCCTGGGCAGCCACAGGATTCTCTCTGCCCTCTCCAAGCACCTGCCTGTGTGTGCTGGTACTGAGAGCTCACAAAGGCTGTGAATGTGCACATGCTGCAGTTTGTGTAATGGGAGTCAGGAGGTCACCTGGAGGATTCCATTTGCGTGCAGTGAAAGAACCAGGAATGCACGTGGGTGGCTGAAGAACAACACACAGAATTGGGATTTCTGTATATAGAAGTCTAACTGTGTGTTACTGCAGTTATTTACATGGCAGAAATGTTACACTTAGGAAGTTGGACAGGATAGGGACTCTCGGAATGAAGAATCACCATCTGATGAGATCTTTGTCATGCACAGTTCCCAAGCTGACCATTGCAACTTGAAACCCTGTTGTTGTCCCTGGGCTAGTTTTCCAGAGTTTAACTTTTGTAAGTAAAACTGCAGGTTCCTTCTTTGACTTCATGTAGCATTATAGTTAATTTTAATTTAAGCACTTCTTGCTGAGCCTGCATGTTGAATTCTGAGTTAGCAGTGACATAACCACTGTTTTGTTTATAATATTGTATAAAAATGACTGTGACACACAGCGTGAAGCATCACCACAGAATTAACCATCAGTAATGGGGCAGAGTAGATTTTTTCCCTGAGTGCAATAGAAATTTTGAGTACCTGCTACTAAAGTTTCATGTGGTATAAGATGAGGTTTAAGTTATCTATTCATGTGCAGCTCAAATTATTTTTAAAGTAGACACAATAGATCTAGAGTTAATATTTTTATTTCCATCTGATTATATGAGAGAACACTTACAGAGCAGTCTTCAGTGCTCAGTCTTTACTCATGAAAATGCACACTGGTCCTGTTGAACAATACTGCTTTGGTGATGTATGTGAGAACAACTGCTCACTGTGGCATTGGTTTCTCAGTTCCTTCTGAGGCAAACATAGGAAGTCTTCAAAATCTCAGCTCCTTATGATGAGACTGGTAACATTCCATAGCTTTTCATAATACAACCACTAAAATGTAAGTACACACTGCTCCTCAGGATCCTAGCTTGGCAAATAATGTACTTACATCAATGATTTATATGCCTGCTTGACTATTTAGGTGTTTCAAAATAAAACATTAAAAAGAATGGATGCAGGTAAGGGCCCTGCATTAGCTGAGTGATTCAGCTGATTAAAAGACTGGCACATCCCTCCTGTGAGGCCTAGAGAGTGGGCACTGGTTAGATTGGAGTGGAGAGGGCTCTAGGAGAGGATCTCATCAAGGTTTTTAAATATCTGATGAGAAGTAAAGAAGATGGAGCCAGGCACTTCTTAGCAATACCCAGTAACAGGAAAAGGGGCACAAACTTGTACTGTGTGGGTGGTTGAACGTGGGCACACATCACCCAGACAGGCTGGGGAGTCTGTCCGTTCAGATACTTAAACCAATCAGTGACTTGAAGCTTCAGCAGAGGAGGTGGTGGAGAAAATATACAAATATACAAACAATAATGTCTCTGTATAAATACAAAAGCTTTTAAAATTAAATACTGACTTAACTGAGTCACTCAAGCGACAATTTTTCATCAGGCTTGGTCNGCTTCCAGCCTCGTCTGTTCTGTGGAGAAAATATACAAATATACAAACAATAATGTCTCTGTATAAATACAAAAGCTTTTAAAATTAAATACTGACTTAACTGAGTCACTCAAGCGACAATTTTTCATCAGGCTTGGTCACCAGCAGTTGGCTGATTTGTGAAACTGTTTTTAAAGAATAGTCTATTCACCCTTCATAGCCTTCCTTCTTTCACAGCCATTATGGAATCCTTTGGTGCCATCAGGACCTTTAGGCAGGCGCAGCACCCCTACAGGGAGACCATCTGCATTTTGTATTTTCCGAACCAACATGGGACTGCTGACAGGACTCTTCTCTTGTGTCAGAGTTTGGGCTTTTCTTCTCTGTACCCAGGGGCTCCCAGAAGGTGTGATGCTGCTATCTGAGGAATAATCAGTGTATTTCCTTGGAATTTCAGGGCTAGTGCTTGGGTTAAGCTTGCTGTCTTCAGCCAGCGGAGATTTTTTGGTTACTTTTCTTAGTGAAGATGGACTCTTCCAAGGACTTGATCTGGGTGACATATTAGGACTCAAATGGTTGTTTGGGTGGATGATGGGGCTCAAATTACTTGTAGTATTTGTTGTGGTACGTTTGCGTCCTGACAGCGGTGACGTAGGATTGCTCTCTGGGTCAGAAGAGCTGTTTGCTGAAGATTCATCACCAGCAAACTGAAGTTCCTCAACTCTCTTGTTAAGGGATCGATTCTTCTTAGGGCTCTTGCTGGTATCTTCATCACGGTTCTTGTCTTTGGGAACTTTTTTCTTTGGTGGTTTCATGCCTATTAGGACAACTTTCATGCCGGTCTCTTTGTTTTCAGCACACATGAAATCATGAGCACGTACGGCAGCTTCCACTTCTTCAAATTCTATAATTGCACATTCCTGGGTTCCCAGCTGGGAGTACCGATTGCTGACCCTCCTGATATCAGGTGGGAGATCCCTGCCTGGCTTGAGAATACGAACTGATGAAATTACACCAAAAGTCACAAAGGCTTTGAGGAGATGCTCCATTATCCTTTCTTGCATGCACCCATTTTCTTCTTTGTTAAGGGCCTGCAGCTCAGAAATCATGTGGATATCATACACCAGTAGCATCCTGGTAGGGACATTTTCGCTTGGAAACACTGGAACTGGAGTGTTTCTTCGAACCTTCTTGTTATCATCATTGAGCTCCAGAGTGTTGGAGTACTTCAGTGCATAGGCTGTGGTTCTCCAGTCACGGGTAAGGTGTTTCACCTTCGGGACAGACACAGGTTAAGCACCACAATTGAGCAAACCAAATCAAACTAATCACTGAATTTTAAGGCAGATGCAGGCTTCAGTCTACAAACAGAACCCTGGATTTAAGTTTCATTTAGCAGACTTTGTGAGAAAGTAAACAGTTCTCATGCTGTAATGGGCATCAGTGAGCTACTGTATGGTTCCTGTCCTGTTGAATCTAATGAAAACAGGAACTGGCACTGAAGCTCAAACTGGAAATCATTACTCCCTCTGAAAGCCTGCTCAAGTAGTGCTTGGTCATTCCACATCTAGGCCTGAACCATGATCAAAATGTTCTAGGGAGGTTTTATGTGCCAAACAAGTTTTGTCAAGTTTAGGTCTTCATTGTATTGAACTGATCTTCCTCAAAAATCTCAGTCTAAAAAACACCCCAAAATTTCCATTTTCATTAAATGTTTGTAGTTTGTCTGTTACTGATATAATCTGTTTGAAGTGGTCTGAAGAACATGAGAATGCCTTAACTTCTAGACTGAATAACTCTGCAAAACGGTGAGATTTAGAATCTTGACAAAGTGTTTCTGGTGTAATTCTAGAAATCAGTTACAAACAGACTTACATAGGTCTTTCTAATGTAAGGAGAAAAAAAAAAAAAGAAAAGAGAATAAAACTCACTTCAGTTACCAGATACATTATACTACTCTTCCTTTTTGGTTCTCTGTCCAAAGGTCATGTTCACTGTCCCTTCCCAGAGACAGGAAGGTAACTTTACCAGGACTACCGAGCTATTCATGAGTAGTTGCTATGGAAATTAATTTTATCTAATGTCCTCCTGTCTCCAAGAATGATAATTTAAAAGCATACATGTTTTTTTTTAAGCCAATGATTTCCCTAGCCATTTATCAAGGAGTTCAGCAGTTAAAGTTCTGGATGAGTACAAACCTAACCATCATAGCAAAACCAGGCAGATAAAGAGAAAGACTGTAAAGTTGCCTGTATAAAATGTTACTTTAATCTCTTCTACTCTTTTTTGATTCATCAGTTTTGCATGAGACACTTCAAAAAGTTAACTTACCTTCTTAAATGAAGTGAGGAGTTTAACACTGACATAGCCCATCTTATTTCTTCTCACGTGCTTCAGAAGGAAGGCATCTTTCTCAAGGTTCTCATCTGAGAAGTAATATTCAATCTGTGCTATTAACTTCTGGATCAGGTCATTTTCCGGTGGTTTCCAGTTCTGGTCAGAGTCGTCATCATTTTCCCCACCACTGGAAAACAGTTAAATCGTTTTATCAACAGACCTTCATCTTCTATTAGTGGATTCAAATAGCCTTTCAAAATGAAAGAACATAACCATTATGCTGGTTCCAACTGACTTTTGATGTGGGCACTGGACAGGTATCACCCCCCCAGCTGAGCCAGCAGGCTAGCTCAGAGCATGAAGCTTTCCAGTCAGCATAAGGATTTAAGTTCCTGAGCTCATTCCAAAAGCTGATCTCAGTGCAGAACAATGAGACATCTACACTACTGGCTTAAAAACACTCTGCCAACTCAAATCCTCCACAAAAACATGAAATGAAGGTGCACTGATACTTGGTACTATACAAAGTTCCTCCAGTGACAGTGTTATATTTCTCAGTATGAAGCTATTAAACATAGGCTTGACCTTAATGTGCTTCGTGAGTAGGGTCACATACCAGAGAATGAATGTTCCAACTTGATGCAGTCATGATTTCTCAAGCCTCTTCACTGCATGAGTGCAGTGCATGAAGCTGATATCCAGGGAGTAAGAAGGACTGACAGGACTGTGGCACATTTTACAGGTCACTTCCAGAGTGACAGAATAACATAACCAGCAGTTTACCACAGGGGCTAAACCTGCCAGCTCATGTACCTCAGGAACAGGTTTGTATGCACACATGCAGATTCCTAAGAAGTCATTCTCATTTCTTCTCTTCACCTCCCATCATATTGTCTGGGTACCTGAGCAGAATGGAGCACTGCTGAGCATCCTATTCCTCAAAAAATGCTGCAACCATGGATTAAAGATAAACATCTTTCCACAGGCAGTTACAGCAACATGTTTGTTGCCAAAATAGAAATTTCCATTTACGAGTGACTATAATGGACAAATCTATCTTAAGTCAGAGTCATTTTTTCAAGCTGTTGGTGGTCTAGTTTTGTTGTGAGACCACCATGAAAATCTCTCTTAAAAAAATAAAATCATTTACTAAGCACCCCATAAATCATGTATTAGTTTGATCTCCCAGGTATGTTAGCAATGAAAAGAAGGAGCCATACATTTTCCCAAAATTGTCTTAAGTGGGTTTTGCAGGCTTTGAAATCCTTAGGAAAAGGAGCAGGCATGACTGGAGTGCTGTGAGGCCGATCTGGCAGGGAGGATGCAGCTGCTGGATCCCGTGCCCGGGGTGATGGAGGCAGTGACCGCAGGGCTGTGGCTGTGCTGCCCTCTGGAGAGAGTGTTTAGGTCATTGGGCTCTGCTCAGGAGCTGTGCCTGCAGCTGGGACATGTTACAGCAGTTCTCTGGGACCTGGCTTTTTGAAGCTTACAGTACATTTAGTTGTTATGGTTCTTCTGATAGGGCAACACATCAGATAGACGTGGATACTCGCTTGCACAACCCTAGAAGTCTCCCTGTTAAAAATCTCCCTAGCCTTTAATAGGATCCAGTTCAAAGGAATGACAAGAATGAGAGAGCAAGACAAAGAATTTATGTCATTTGGCAAAGCCAGAAGTGGAGGATAATAGATGAAGTTATGATTAGGATGGTAAAAAATATCTAATGCTCAGCTGTGGGCGCTGGTTTCAGAAAGAAGGAGAAACCAATGGTGTTTATTTTTCATTCATGATATTCCCTTCCCACTACTTAATTTCCTACCAATTCAGAATTAGTCTGGGTAGATGGGTACATTAGTCTGGCGACATGGGTACAGGAAGCTTGGAACATTTCAGCCTTTTTACATATCCACACTCTGCTAGGAAAAGCTTGGCTTCAGTTCAGGATGGGGCTTACAGTTGTTTTAGGGATTTATTAGCACAGATATTTGCAGGTGTTTGCACAGAGGCAAAAAGGGGCGTTGTGCTTTGGAAAATAACAAAAACAAGTTGCATGTTTGCAGAGATCAGCACCATCCCTACCTGCTGCATTAACACACTGAATTAGGGCAAAACAGGCCTCATTTCACCTCTCAAATATTGGTCACAGTTTGACCTATACACTATTTCTATGTTTGGCAAACAAGTCAGCTTTTACAAAATCTCATGGGCTCTTACAACAGCCCTCACTAAATGCTGTATGGAAATAGAACCTACCATAAATGCAGAAATTTGTAACTAGTTCCATATTAATTCATGATAATGATCAACTGGTAGCACTTATAGGATCTCAACTATATTACAAAAGTAATTGATAAATAATTTCAGTCACAACTGACAGAGAACCAAACCCTAGTAGTTATTCACAACCTAATTTTTTTTTTATTCAGAGCTTTGTGATTATATGCTTGTAAAACAGAATGAAAAACAATCTTTTAACATGGTGACTCAGTTGGCCATTAGTCACACAAGAAACTAAACATATCTACAGAGAGAGCAGATTTGGAATTTTAAATATCAAGACTCACAAATAATATAGTAAATTGTTTGGATAGCGTCTAACCTTCTGAAAATTTTTAGCTGCGTCTTCAAATGAATAAAGTATTGTATTAATAAGCAGCAAATGGCAATCTAATTTATAAGTTTCAAGAGTACAGTCACTCAAGGGCAGTCCCCTCGAGTCTGTCAACAAAAACATGAATACAGTACTGGATGCCTACTGATGGCAAATTGTCTGCAAGCTTCAGCAGGGGAGTGAGATGGCTCATTGCCAGCAGTTTTAGATGATCCCTAATAATTTTCCAAATGTTTGTAAATAATTTCCTATCAGATGCTGCATTCCCAAGCAGTAAATCCTTAGGTTGTATGTAGATGGCAGAAGCACGTGTAAACTCATTCACCTACTTTTGATGTGGAGTCTTTAGAGTTCTCTTAATGGCAACACTTCTGGCGTTTCCTGGATCAGGAAGAGGCCATTTACAAAAATGCAACCTCCACAAGAACCGAATATACATCAACATTATCAGCAAATATTTCTGAAGACAGCACCTACTGCAGAGGATTAAATAAGTGACATTTAAGAGTAGCTATTGTCTTTCAAAGCTTGAAAAAATAACCTTTTCTTTTTTTCTAGTCTAGGCCAGGGCTAGAAGCTCTTCACAAGTAATACTTAGATAGATAACAAATGTAAATAAGATCCTGAATTTAAGAAATCAGTAATTGGAATGCAGTACCGTAGACTGCTGTACATATTTATAAAAATACAACAGTCACATATGATTGTGGAATAACTAAGCTGACTTCGTTTAAAGACCTAACTGTGCCTATGTTCAACTCCTGTTTCTGTAGTCCATAGCCAACAATTTTGGCAGCTACTGAAAATTTCTCACTCCTCTACTATCCCTCTGTAATTTAAAATAATACATTGCAGTTCAATGCGTAAGTATGAAGTTAGAAAATCAATGAGAAATTATAAATGTTCAAACAGAATACTGGATTTCTTGCTACTGTACCTGAATATTTATGTGACGATTTATTACTCCATCTACAGCTTTAGCACAAACCACAGAATGAACTACAACTAGTAGAGCTTTGTCTCTCTGCAGTTTGCTGGCACAAAAATCCTGGATGTTCCTTTTACAAGTAACAGATTCTGGTAAGCATCAAAACAATTTCAGGCCACCAAACCAAACGGGTAAAAAGAGAAAAAACCCAAAACATCAAACCCCAAAACAAAACTCCAAAACACAGCTACAAGTAACCCTCAGACTGTTTCTTGAAAAGGCAGTGCATCGGAAATGTCGGGGGCATCCCAGCCCGGCTCTTCTCGCTATGGGGGAGCCCGGGCCCCGGGCCCGGCTGTCCCGTCGGGGCCGGGTGGGACGCAGCCCGGGCGGAGCCATCGGTGCGGCGGGCAGCTCCCTCCCGGCCGCCGGCTGTCCTCGCTGGAGGGTTTCCAGCGTCTCCCACCCGCCCCTCGGCGTTGCATCAGCCGGGCCCGCTCCGTTCCGGGGGTGTCCGCGGCGGCCCCGCAGCTCGCCCCGCACAGCCCCGCCCGCGCAGCGTCCCCGCCGCCGGACCCCTGCCCGGGGGCTCACCTGGAGCGCCCGCACCGCCCCGAGTCCTCCTCGCTGCAGCTGGGGCACGGCGCTCCGCTGCCGCCCTCCTCCTCCTCGTCCTCCTCGTCCTCCTCGGCGGCTGCCTGGACGGCCACTCGGATCTGCACGGGGCCGCTCTCCGCCGGCAGCTCCGGCCCGGCGGGCGCGGCCCCGGGCTGGGCCGGCTGCGGCTGGGCCATAGCGCTCCTCGGCCGGGCTCTGCCCGCCGTGACACCAGTGATGCCCCGGGTTGCGACAGCCGCCCGGCCGCCTCCCCTCCGATCTCCCCCTTGTCCCCTCCCGCTGGGGCGGCGCTCCCAGCTCCACTCCCCCGGCGCGCCCGCACGGCAGCGGGAGGGTCCGAGCCTCCTCCAGCCATGCTGCCCCCGGGCCCGCCGGGCAGCTGAAGAGTCCTTCTCCTTGACAGCTGAACAGGGACTGCTTTTGTTTCATCAGAAAACGACGGGCTCCTCACCGGAAAGCAGCGTCTCAGCTTCTCTTCTCCTCGTACAGCCTTGGGGCTGCTCCGCTGCTCCCTGAGCAGAGCGTTGGATTTTATGAAAGTCAGAAAGGTTTCGCTGGGGTAAGTGTGGTTTAAATGCCGAGGGTGAGATTTAGAAATAAGATACACGAGTGAACAAGGACATAATTGGATACATGCTGGTTTTGTAGAGGAGTCTCCTCTACAGTTCTGCATGGCACTTACGCAGCATAAAAATATTCCCCCTTAAGAACGAATTAAAACAGAGGCCCTTTTCCTGAAACACTTAGGCAGTGATTGCTTTGAACTTAAGACTATTGCACTGTATTTCAGTGTACCGTTTCAGCTACTAAAGTGAGAATAACATTCATGTGCTAAATATTAGAATCAAAAGCTTTTCAGTTTACCATGTAAATACTCATTCTTCACTCAAGGAAGATCTCTTTTTCAATACTTTCTATGCCCAAACTTCTAAATGACCTTTAAGTCACAACTTTATTTGTGGCATCCTTGTTTATTTCTGCATTGCTTCAATATTTTCTTCTTAAAATTTTTTATGGGCAGAAAGTGAGACTGCACTCAGGGCCAGTTATTCTCATCACTGTGGTAAACAGTCCTCATGAGTCAGGTTTGCTGGCACGGACGCATTCGGACACTGCCCTGCCTCAGGCTTTGGCTGATTTTTAGATGTGCCTTGAGCACATTTTAAGTATTTTGTTTATGAAATATGCTTACAAGCATCACTAACCAAATCTCTAGTTCTCTCCTAATGGAACATTCTGTAATATGTCTTGGATAGGGCATGACTTTGCTATTAATTTTGGTGGACACAGAAATGCAAACACAAAATTATACATTCTAGGTGAGAATATGGACAGGGACTGTGGGTCAGATTTGTATGAGTTCATGGAAGTTGTTTGCCTCCCTGAGCAGGAACAAGGTCAGGAGTATGAACAAAGAACTATTTTGTGCTACAGCTAGCCCAAATGATGTTTGAGAGAGACCTTTCAGTTTATCTGATGTATCCTTCTGTCAAGGTTAAGGAAACTTGATTTTACAGAAAAGGACACTAGATGCATTTATTTGTTCTACCAGCAGTCACAGCACAGAACTGGCCTTAGGCCAGATGAAGACTGATATAATTTCAAACATTGTGTTGATTAGATCTCCATTGAAATTACCAGACTAATGTTTTTTGGGGTTTTTTGGTTTGTTTTATTTTCCTTCTAATATAACAGTACTCTATAGTGCTTAACATCCAGCAGAGATAAAGCAATATTTGTAAACATAGCAGGACTTAAAACTATATGAATTAATGTAGACAAGTCCCTTAGAGGGAAACCCATGGCTCACTGGTACCCAGTAAACCTCATAAACTCGTGAACTTCAACTGCGTGACCAAAATCTGCACAGATTTCTTATGGTGCATTTATTATTGGTACAGCATTGTCTACATACCCTAAAGCAACCCCCAAAAACAACAAACCAAACAACACAAACCCCACATATTTTGCATTTCTCACAAAATGTGCTGTAATTACATTATTCTTCTGTCAGCCTTTCAGCAGATGGAAACTAAAATGACAATACAAAACTCTAAACCTGGAATATTTACTTGTTTGTAAATTGAATTTGAATATGTTGCCCAGGGAGGTGCTTAAGAGCATCTGAATCGGCATTGGATCATGTGGTTTGTGGTTTTGGGGTTACAGCAGAAGTGTTGTGTTGGCATTTGGACTTGATGATCCTAAAGGTCTCTTCCAACCTTGATGATTGCATGATTCTGATTGTGGAAGACACCATGAGGCAGTTCAAAGCCCTTCCATGAACTGGCAGCCACAGCGTTGGTTCTCTAACCACTGATTTATTGACGTGTGAGTTTAAAAGCATCCACTACTCATTAGTGGAGCACCTGGACTCCAAGTACTGCTGAGGGATCGGCACCACGAGCTGACACATGCTGAGGTGCTGCCCTCAGTGATTGTCACATTTTGTGACCAGTCTGTGTCCACAGAAGGCGACCTCCGGAGGCACGACAGGAACCGTCCAGCTTCTCGCCCTGTCATGGGTTTCCATACACGGCCACACCGGGCACAGTGGGAAGAACAGAGAGCCAC